>JAUZSV010066404.1:0-14751 GCA_034780495.1 Parotocinclus cesarpintoi
CAATCCATAATGTTGACATACTTGTGCCACTCGCAGATAAGTAGCATTGGATTATCTGGTTTTTTTTTTCTTTGTTCTGGGTTTTCTACTTTTTTGAAAATCTGATGATGCTTTGTCATATTAATATAGAAATCTAGAAGATCCTAAAACGATTGCAAAGTTTCAAGCAATACTTTATCTGATAGTGTCAGGAAATATAGAGGACATTGTGAATAGGTTTTTACCTTAGAATGCAATGATAAGCAAGAATGTTACGTGATCTTTGTTAAAGCATGATGTTTAAATGAAATATTAACTGTTACTTTCTGTGCTAGTAGATGTTTATAGACATTATAGGTTCTAGTTTCTCATTACAATT
The DNA here is from genome assembly GCA_034780495.1 of Parotocinclus cesarpintoi. Classification (NCBI taxonomy): domain Eukaryota; kingdom Metazoa; phylum Chordata; class Actinopteri; order Siluriformes; family Loricariidae; genus Parotocinclus; species Parotocinclus cesarpintoi. The sequence continues at coordinate 359 of JAUZSV010066404.1, forward strand.
AATTCTATTGACTGTAATGAATGTTAAGTGATGCGGTATATGAGCTTGTAAACATAACTTTATTTATCATTTGCCACTAATACCTAATTGTGCAGGGGTAAAGACTGTGCTCGTTAACCTAATTTTTATTTTCTTCTAGTGATTAGTACCACTAAGTTATTTAATGTGAAACAAGTTACCTTTAAGCCAGACAGAGGATATTGAGTCAATTTTGCTTAGATATATCTTTATATTAAATGACTACATCATTTTTCTTACTTGTATATCTTTGACCCTAAGACCTATGTTCTGAGAAGCATGTATATAGATATTTCTGTAATTTATTAGTTTATATTTTGTGTTAAATGTTTAATTTGACTTGATGTATTTATTCTGGGGAGGTTATACCTAAATTACGAAACCATCTGTCTAAAAGAATGTGTTATTCTATATTTCATAATATATTGTAAACAGTTTGATGTGGTGGTTGCACAAAAATTATAATATGGAAAAAGTCCGTAAAACACCTTGTACATGACTCCCTGACTGCTCTTTACCACCTTCTGTGTAACTGTGCAAATTAACAGTTGAAAAAAAAAATGCGTATTGGAATACGAGTTCCTTTTATTTTATGATGCAATAACCTTTTGTTTCTCTCAGATTTAGTACTAATTTAGATTTATCACTACAGTTTTCAGCTATCCTGTTTCTTAACTGAAAAAGCTGAATCATTTACTGAAGTTTATGATGCCTTTAGACAATGTAACAACCCTATCTGTCTTTCACTATAAGTAATACTGTTTACCATCTTGTTTGACAGATACTGCATTTCTGGACTCACCCCTCCAAAGACAGACGTCAGCCAGAGCATTTTTCCCCCTCAGGGTAAGATTGCAAAAGAGGTTTCTTGACAGGAGTGTTAACTTTTTACTCTATGTGTGTACAATAAAGTATTAAAGTAAATTCATGTGATGTCACATTGCATAACTATATTTAATTCGCTTTAAATGTGAGTCTATAGTGACACAAACAACCACATGGGTGTGGGCTAACAAAAGAATGAAATAATGCAGAAAATATTTAGTGGTTTAGATAAAATGTTAATTTGTTCATGTGGGGATTATTTAAACTATTATTATGTTTTGCAGGATAGAATCTGGTATGGCTGTTGACCACTACTCAAGCTGAGCATTCAAAAGCCAAGGCAAAAGTGGTAAGTCTTAAACTGATCATTTAAGTGCCCGAGGGTAGGGTAGTGTGCTTAAAAGTGTATCACAAATTTCATTGATTTTCATCATATGATATAGAATATTTTTTGTGGCTAAAATTTGCTATTAGTAAGAACAAAATTGGATTTTTAAATGCCTTATTTGCTGCTTTTAATTTATGGAAGTATTTATGATAGCCAAAATACTCCTAAAAGTGTCTCATGGCAAAATTCATTGTGATATATTAAATTATCACATTGCCCAACCCTCGCTTCATCTGCTATCTGGCCTGCTAAGGATATTCTACAGTAAAAAAAAAAATCGTATTATGTATTCCTCTGTCCTTTATTCACAAACCATGCCTGAATGTGCTTAATCTAATGATCTAACAAACTAGTTCAGTTGTACACAGTGTCTGAGAGCAGTCACATCACCTCCTCTGTTCTTCTGTCAGACCTTAGTAACAGAAGCAATTTGTCACAAAGTGAATACAAAAAGAGTGTGAGGAATTTCCTAACCTGCTGATTATGTGACAACAGTTGAGGAGTTGGTCATTAACCGTGTAGATCAATATAGCAAGCAATGGAGCCACACAGCCGTTAACTCGCACTAAGTAGGATAGGGAAATGATAATCTTACAAATGTGATTCTGTGTGATGGGCCAGTCTGTGGATACAAAGGAAAGTGTTTGTATAAATATGTACCGATAAGTGTTGTGTGTGTATAAGGTCCTGTCCAATAATTATATTGTAAGCCATTTTACGTCTGTTTTTGTTAAGTGGTTTAGTTCTAGTGCTTAAAATGGCTGCACTATATGGACAGGTCAAAGTGAACATGTTTAAACATAATAGCATGCTTTTTTAGCACAGTTAGCTGTAATATATGCAGTGTGTGCTTTTCATAATATGGTAGTACCTCAGTTGCTTTTACCAAGACCAACTGAAGTACCCTGATCTAGAAAACTAAAAGCAATGCAGTGTTATCCCAGTTCTTGTGTGTAATTTGTTCCATAAGTCTAGCATACTGAAAACGATGAGTACCAGGCAATTTTTTCTCATAAGGAATAATGTAAATTGAGTTAATCCAAAATCATTAGCATTAAGCTTATTTTATAATAAAGTGTTAAAAATCGAATGCAAGTTAGTGAACAGTAACTTGAAAGTGAAAAGTAAAAGCATAACACTTACTCCATTGGCGAACTAAACCAGCTCGACTTATACAAGTTTCTACATACCGGGCAAATGATGAGAGCCAAAATATATAAAACCTATATTTAACAAGTTGCAAGGTGGTCCAGGACCGAGATACATCTGTATAGTGACTTTAAAAGTTACAAAATGTGGTTTTTTTTTAAAATTATATTACTTCTACATTCATAATGCAAATGTAGAATTTTATTTGATATATTTTTCATAAAATCATTTTTAGTGCTCTAATGGGCCATCAGAAATTCATTCACTGATGCAGTGGCTTGGGTTTACCGGTAAGTCTCGACAGTGTGATGTGCTGGTGTCCTGTCCGGGGTGTACTCCTGGCTGCAGCCAGGGAATTCTGTGATAGACCTTTTACAACTCCAGGATATGTGGACTTAAAATGGTCTGAAAATATTGGTCTTATTCTGAGAAAATAAGAAAGATGGTAGTATTATTTAAATTGAATGTTTAATTAGAATGTACTTGAATAGGGAACTATGCCACTGTATCTATTATCTAAACATGTATGTTTTCAATAAGCAACTATTCAGTACTGCTGCTCATATCAGAAGGAGCAAAGCAGTTGAGGCATTTGTGTTGTCTGATGCTCCTGATTTAATACAAAACGTCTATGCAGTGAAGGAACAAAAAAGTTTTGTTGTAGAGTCTCGTTGTGGGAATATTTAGTATATGACCAACCAGTTAGTACTGGCTTCAGGTTGTACATACTTATCCAGTGAGTTAAATTTCAGCCATTAATTCATTTTCTCCACTCTAAACGTTTAGACAGATGCTAATGGACAGTTTCTCCTGCTTGATAAGTCTAGTACTGTGGTGACCTTGTGGTTCTTTGTACTTGGAGAGAAATCTATTGGTGTGCCTATCCTGCTCCGCAGCAGTGATTTTTGTGAGCTGCAGATATGATTAAAGTTTGCCGTGAGGTTGGGTGGTTTGGCCGTAAGCCGAAGATCATATCCCATGAGTCACCATCTCAGAACACTTAAAGTAACTCTTCTTTCTCCTTCCTACCTTAAAGAGATTTTAATATTAGTTTTTAATTTTTTGGACTATCCAGTTAAATTTTCAAGGATAAACTCCTAAAGCATATGTGCTCTGGACGAGAACTCATCAAGGCAGGGAAAAAGTATAATTGCCCTCCAACTTCACACAGTGAAAGCACACACTATGTGAAATCTGCCTCAATTACACATATCTTGCCCATGTTTGAAGACAGTGGTTTGGACAGACAGCTTTGCTCAAGCTTGCCTTTGAAAATTGATTTCTTGTTCTGACAGAGCAGCTGTCATCTTTCTCCCAAATGGTTCTTTGAGAGCTCTTTCCTTCCGTGGTGTGGAAGAGTATAACCTCCACGGAGCTTTGCTCTGGCCACTTGGAGCTAAGAAGATGGGGGATATCAAAGAGGCCGGTTTCTGTCCCCATTGGCAGGTGTCATTGTGTGGCTGATTTGGGATTGGAGAGTGGGTTGAACGCGACAGGAATGAAGCTAATCTTTATCCCCCATTAACCCCAGAACCCAGAATGCTCTTGGGATCAGGTCAATGGTCAATCCCCCTTTTACAGCCATCCGGAATATTTTAAACTTAAGCCTTCTTCATGACTGAAAGACCTTGCCGTCAAAAGTTTACTCTTTTCTTATTGCTTCATGGATCCCATTCCTTAAACTTTCTCTGCTTTATCGCATACTGATTTTTGTTTATTTATTTATTCATTCATTTTTTTGAAGCTCTGCCAAATTTTTGCTTTGTCTGTAAATAAAGGTGATGTGAAAGGTTCATAAAGTCATGCTGTGATTGAAATGCAATATAAATACTTAATTGGCTTGCGCATTCATATACATTTGTATTGCTGATAAGTATTTTATCAATGCTACATTTTTGACTTTGTGTCCTTTAGTGTTTTTCTGCAACATGATGTCAGCATTGTAATATGGATGTAGGTTGGTCAAGTCAGTTTATTTATTGAATACAAACAGCTTTACAGATGTAGGTCAACTGACCAATTGAGCAAGCCTAGGGTGACAGTGGCTAGAAAAAGGTCCTTCAAATTGTAATGTAGAAAACATATTGGCCAGTAGGGGAGGGGGAAAAAAATCGTTATTTAAATGCATCGAGATTTGGACGTTAACGATTCTGAATCAATTAACAAATGTCAATAATGTATAAGCAAGCACACTTGCATCTGAACCAGCTTCTGTTCTTACAAAAGAACTTGAACATTAGCACTCACTAACTGAGCTCTGTAACGTTTATTTTGAGTTTAATATTCTTTTAAGTATCCGTTTTCGCTTTCTTTGTGCCTTTTCTCCGTTGCGCTTCTCTCAGTCTCGCTTTCGCTTCAAAAAGTTTAGCAGTTTTGCAGTCTGACTCTAGGCCGCATTATTTAAAAGTATAATCGTTAAAACTATGAGAAAACAATGTCACAGTTTCCCTGTGTTTATTCCCGACCATTTTCCAATAGGGGTAAAAGAGTGACGTTCTTTTGCTGATGTAGCAAGTCTTAACTCTAACAGCCAATGATTGCCTAGATCCTGCCCCCCCTGTCAAATCGGGTCTAAAAGTCAAAAACGTCTCAAAAGTGAGACTGAGAGAAGCGCAACGGAAAAAAAGGCGCGAATAAATCGAAAACAGACACTTCAAAAATATTAAACTCAAAATAGATGTTACAGAGCTCAGTTAGTGATGCTAATGTTTAAGTTCTTTTGTGAGAACAGAAGCTGGTCTACATGTTCAGATACAAGTGTGCTCGATTATCAATTATTGACATTTGTTAATTGATTAAGAATCGTTAACGTCCGAATCACAATGCATCAAAAATTCTAATTTTTCCCCACCCCTTCAGTACAGATCATATTAAACTCATCAGTTTATGATAGGTCTAACTTATGTTGGATTTACCTGAACATTTTCTTATCGTAAATTAGGGAGCCCCTGTACGACCCCATTAATGCTTAGGATACCTCATACAGTGTGGATTTCGGGGATCTCGGGCCAAACGGCAACCCTGGGCGCAAAGGCAGAAACAACCCCAGACGGGGTGCCAGTCCATCGTAGGGTAGACACACAGTCATGCACTAATAACCACTTTTAGAGACACCAATTAACCTAGCACGCATGTCTTTGGACTGGGAAACCGGAGTACCCGGAGTAAACCCATGCAGACACGGGGAGGACTTGCAGGCTCCACACAGAAAGGACCATACATGGGATCGGACCCGGGACCTTCTTGCTGGGGGGTAGCGGTGCTCGGTACCCGAGCCCCCGTGCCGCCCAAGGGGGTAATTCAATTTGCATTATTTTTCCTTATGGGCAGATGTTCTAGACACTCGCTGTTTTCCACCAGTTTATACACAGTTTAACCGTTGCAAATGTGAACTAAGTATTTGAAGAATCAGAAATGGTTCCATGTAGCACTCTGAGTGGAAAGGTCTAGGTAGGGGGTCGAAGCAGACCCATTTTAACCGAGAACATTGCATTTCAAAAACACACAAGGCAATTTGTGAGCCCGTTGTCCAGTTCACCCTTAAGCTACTCATGCACAATTGCAAACACAAACTGCTGCATGAATCACCACAATACAAACAGACTCCGCTCATACACAGATCGCAAGCATTTCAAGACGCATGACGACAATATGATTTATGACCCATTGTGGAGGGTCAAGTATTGGAGCCGTCAAACCACATTCATCATATCCTGTGTAACACGCTTAGAACTCGGCCTCGAGGCTAATCCTGAGCTGCTAAACCACGTGAGGAGCAAAAGGTCAAGGACTGAGGAGCAAAGTCCTCGCCGTTCCGTATTGATAAAGCTCTCAATCTTCAGAGAAATGATTAACGAGGCTTCGGTCCGTACTGCGGCCACAACACGCCTGTAGCATTCACGTAAACAGTAAGTCGTTCCTGAACCTTCTTGTACTTCCAGAGCTTTTGTACCAGGACCTTGCTGTTTCCTTGAGAATTGTCAAGTCAATACTCCAGGCTGAATGCTGGGAAAGTTCTCCATGTCAGAGCTGCCTTTAGCAACTGAGATGCGATTAAAGCCGGATTTTGTGTTACTTTTATTAGATTCAAGCTTGATTTATGTTCTCAATCCTTTTCTTTAATTAGTCTGGTGAATTATATTATATATAACTGCATTAAAGGCGTTTTTTATTTTCAGTAAACGATGTGGAATATTGCAGTATGCATTGTATCGCAATGTATCGTCATTAAATCATATCGTGATACCCATTATATTGTGAAGTCCTTTCTAATACCCACCCTCGATCCCTTAGGGGTTCCAGTTCAGTCCCACGTTACCCCTTTTCCTTGGGCTTATCCAACTACAGTATTTTTACAACAAATTCGATACGCAAAAATCAATCCTGAATTTTATTTTGTTTTAAATTGTTGTAAATATTTTGTACATTTATGCCATTTTGATTATGATAAATAATGACAATTTCTTCCACCATAACAAAGGTTTATATTGTACAACCCTACCCAGTAACCTTACCAATTACTCATAGGGTTACTGCCTTATTTTTGGAACATTATATGTTTATGTGCATAAAACGAGTCCGTACTTGGCAACACAGCAGCAGTGATATCACATATTTGGTGTGAAAAAGCTGTGCTGTTGCATGGGAACTCTTCATGTATGGCATTCTGTGACAGTGGAGTAATGTTTGCACCAATTAGACTCATTTATTAAATGCGCAAATATATTTAAAAATAGAAAACGTAAAAACTGATCATCCAATGAAGCCAATGTATCTCCAGATGACTTCCACACTTGAGAAGCACCCAGAAACGCACCAACAAACCCCCTGTGGCATTTTTGGCCATGAAGCTGGACTCATGGGACACCTTTATTGTTCATGAGGGTAAAATGTGAGCAACTGTGGGACTGCATGCGAGAACTTGAGAGAAGCAGAGCACCACTTTGAGCCATTAACTTTCTCTATAAACCGCGTCTATAAAAATGACAGCTGCAGCACTTCACAAAAGGCAACCCAAACCTGGGCTGTAAAAACCCAACTTTTAGTGGTATGGGACCAATCTAGACCCTCGAACACGGCTCTGTAAAATAATCCTCACACCCGGCTCTGGCTTTGTTCCTGAATTATGACCAGGGGAGGAATGTGCAACCCCTCCTACACACACATCTATGAATGTCAGGTTCCCCTTAAAGCTGGGACCCGAGATTCTCAAAATAAACCGATCCCTTGGATACCTGGGCAAAAAACACCCAGATTGCTGCCTTTGTTTTTAGTGGTGCCACGAAACCAGGACTGGAACTGGATCGCCTTTAGTGATAGATCTAGGTTCTTTTTGGGGTCTGGCGATGGCCGGGTTCGAGTATGGGAGCCACACACTGCTCCAACTGCCGGTGTGATGATCTGAGGAGCCATTTCATATGACAGTACTGACACCAGGGACACTAATAGCTCAGTTATATGCGCGGGACATTCTGCGGCCATGCGTCTCCTGTCATGGCTGGCCTGCCCGGTTGCCCGATTTTTGCTTAGCAATCATTTATGGGATGCCAGCTTCGGCCCCAGTTGCAACATCTGTGGGCAACCATGGTGCAGGATACCACACAGAATCGGGATGCCTTCATGCCCAATTGTATACAATTGTATAATCTTGTATCCAGGCTAGTGGTGGTCCAACAGGGTACCAGAGCCTGTTTCGGTGGTCCAGTGTTAGTAAGCCTCGAAAACATCTGTATTGTGTTGGATTGTGCTTGATTGCGTTGTGTATACTAAAATGCACGCTGTTGAATCCTTTACAGGGACTGTTCAGTACGAGTTGATTTTGTATCAGTTCGAAAGTTGGAAAATTTCAGAGCAGGTCTAAATCACTGTTCTATATTAATGTGTTTCCATAGTAAACCAGCACAGTTTAATGGTTTGTGTCAAACTGGTGCTATTCCCTGTGGTCTGGGCCGCCTTAGGATCACATAGGAAAGGGGTGTGGCTCTCGTATAAAATGAGTACTGGAGTACATCTGCTAGAAACAAGTACCAATGACTAGTCTACCCACCATTTTGGCTATTTTGTGTGTCCTAATTTAGGTCCTCGCCTATAAACTGGACATGAAATTGCATGATAATGTATCAGTCACATGCAAATCGGCAAGCAAAAGTAACAGAATCATCTCATTTAAAATCCTTTTAAATAGGTCGGCTGATTGATCGCCGCTGCCATGTCCCTGGTTACCTTTTAATGAGCTAATGGAGAATAAATAACGAGGAGAAGAATGGCCGGTGTAGGCTCAACGGAGGCGAGACGTTCATTAAGCCGATGGGACATAATGCTGAAATGTTTTGTGTGGTGCCATTTGAAAAGGTCTGTGAAAAGAACGGCCAAGCTCAGGAGGGAAAGAGAGGAACCTGATGGAGTTGTGTACATAAGATTTGCGATTCATGCCTTGGCTGAGAAGGACGTACGCCGCATAACAACAAGCCAGAAATAAGACGTAGCCTCTACACTTAAGCTACTGCACCATTAAGGTTGAGAGCTGAAGTTCCAGCAAAGCCAAACCGGCACTGCTGGGTCATTAAGCTCTTAACCTTGGTGGAGCGCGTCTGCATGTCCTCCCCGTGTCTTTGTGGGTTTACTCCGGGTACTCCCACAGCCCAAAGACATGCATGTTAGGTTAATTAGTGTCTCTAAAGTGGCCCTTAGTGCGTGACTGTGTGTGTGTGAACTATAATGGATTGGCCCCCCATCGAGGGTTGTTTTCATTTACATTTACATTAATGTTCTTTAGCAGACGCCTTATCCAAAGCGACTTACAATTCATACAGTCTTACAATCCAAGCCATGGTGGGTTAAGGGCCTTGCTTAAGGACCCAACTGTGGCATGCTTGGCAGAGGTGGGATTTGAACCTGAACCTTCTGGCCCAAAGTCCAGTACCTTAACCGCTAGAGTACCACAGTCCCGACACACTTTCCTCCTCAGATTGTATCATTTGTTGTTTGCTCAGCAGTTAAGGTTTAAATTCCAGTACAGAGTCCAGTGCCTTAACCGCTAGGCTACCACAGTCCCGTTTTCCTTGTGATGGCTTTGTGGACAATTAACCACAATAGTGAGGGGGCATGTCCCAAATCGCCCCTGATGTGCTCTTACGTAAGGTACTTATCCCTTCATTGCTTAGACTGTGTGCTTTCATTATTTTGTATTCATCTTTCATTTTAAAAGATATGTCCAGAAAACAATAATGTGAATCAATTGGGCTGTTTTTATTTACTTCGAGTTTTTGTTTGGTTTTTTTTCCTTAAATTCCAGCTGTAGCCAAAAGTATGTGGACAAACTTTCTAATGAGTGAGCTCTGTTACACTAAAAATTAGGGGATAGTTAATGTTTTTACTTATATATTTACACTAAGATGTTCCTCTACTTCAGCCAGTTCTTCGAACACCATTTCCGTCCACACGTTACTAAAACACATTACTCACTAAACACTAGCACTCTCATTATAATGAACTAAATAATGCCGATATTCATATTTTTGTTACTGCAGTATTTGTCTTCACTTTTTTCTTATATACTGTAGCTTTTCTATTCTTTATTTTTAGAATTACAGAACTTAATTAATGTTCATTCTTACCTATTACATTTAAGCCGCCCCAGGAAAATGGGTCCCTTTTTGAGTCTCGGTCCTCCCCAAGTTTCTTAACACTTAGGGTTTTTCTCCTTGTTCTCTTTACCCTAGGTTTGATCAATTTGGGATTGGTCCTATAATTTAGAAGATAATCTAAAATTGTAAAGCTGCTTTCAGACACTGCTTCATTGTGAAAACGCACTATAGAATCCGTAACAATCTGTCTTGACTTGACACACTCACTTACACTGTTACAGTTTCGATAAGCCAAATGACCTAACGTCTCGAAAAAGTGGGAGAATCCTAAGTATCCAAAGGAAACCCACACACAGTAAGAACATGCAAACTGGGAAACGTAGCTATTAAGCATTGTAGTATCCTGAACTGTCCCGTATGTATAATAACCTGCTAGATAGAAGCCTTAACACGTGCAAATCTGAATCACATTAACACATCTCTGAGCTCTGATTTCAGATTAGACCGCAAAGACTCACAATTACGGATTCAATGGGAAGCAGATGTGAACAGATTCTTGAATTGCTTTTGTGCTGCGTTGTAACCCAGTGTAGTCCGATGTTTTCTGTACAGGCACCACAAACAATATATATATAACAACTTTAAGTTATTTACAAATGCATATATAAAAAGTTGTTTGATTACGCAAATGAGATCTCAACTATGGTGATATATATTCATTGGGGTGAACAGAAGCCTGGTAAACTGGACCAGGGTGGCCCCACATTGACTGTTCAGTGGGGTGTATGGTCACCCAAGAGTGCCAAAACACACTGACAGTGATGGGGCATGGACAGGATCAGATTGTTAAGCAGCTCTTGTTGGATTCTCTTCATGCTCATTTTGAAACATCCCCTATGATGTGAGCAGCGCATAAGTATTTAAGAGCTAGAACACAAACGTTCTAAATGCTAAAAACAAAACTTCCTGCAGAACTGGGCTCAATTTTCACGCTGGACCATTAACGTGAAGGTTCAGTGATGGAAATGGGTAAATAAAAGAGTGTGTACATTTTGGGATTTGGCGACCTCTCTGTTAAAATCATGCAACTGCAAGCAAAAGTAGCGAGTCCTTTTCTACACTGATTAGTTTAATGACAATTTAATGTAACAGATTCAATTCACTTTTAATGCAGGGTCTAAAGGTTCTGAAGTGTCTGTTGAATCTGTGATAAAATGATTTATTTATTTATTAAATTTTAAAAAAGCTCACACTGGCTCTGTTTCAAGGGTCACCTCAAGGTATTTTAAATATGATCAAAAATCCACATTGCAGCTTTAATGTAAAGTATAAAACAGCAACTATCATCCATTTCTGAATCAAAAGCACACTCGGGGGGACAAATATCCTTGGTGGCCACCTTGACTGAGGCTAAAGTGGGTAATTATGTAAGATCCTGGTGTTTGGCTGCTGCAATCGCCTAATTCAGACTCCTGCCAAATTACTGCTGCTATTTCCAGTTCTGTCACACATACAAATATATATATATATATATAATTTATACATACACACATATTTCCCATTATTTCTGTGTGCAGTATTTGTCTTCATTTTTGGTAGTAGTTTTATATCCTCTATTTTTATAATCACAGAATTTAATTAATGTTCGTTCTTACATATTACATCTAAGAAAGATGGGCCTCTTTTTGAGTCTCAGTCCTCCCAAGGTTTCTTAACATTTCAAATTTCGATTCTTGTTTTTTTTACCCTAAGCTTAATCAATTTGGGATTGGTCCTATAATTTTCTAAGACAGGTCCTATATCTTTTATATTATTTAGATATAAGAAAATGAAAAATTGTAATCAATCCCCTATTTTTTAGTGTTACAGAGCTCACTAGTTAGAATGTTATACACCTCAGAACGTCTCCTGTTGTATCTGATACCGAAATCGTGGCAGCAGATGCTATAAATTCTGTTTAGTTATCCCATCAAGGGCACGGAACACCCAAAAGGCTCCAAGCATTAAAAATGGCAGCACAGGACACAAGGCGGGAACCAACCGTAGTTCAAATTCATCACAGTGTACACACACACACTGAGACACTTTAGAGACTTTGGCTGACCTAACACGTCTTGCAAACGAGCGTAAAAAACCATGCTGGCACGCAGAGAACATGTAAACTCCCCACAGGTACAGTGTGGACCAGGATTTGAACTAGGGATCTCTGTGAGGGGACAGCGCTGAACTCTGGGCCACCGTGCCACCCCGTAATGTAAGACCAATACAAATCTAGCTTCTACAAAACCGAGAAACTCAGCAACCTGACAAGTCTTGGACTACTGGACATCAAAGGGTGCATAATGCATAAAAAGATGATTTTTATTTATTTATTTATAATAATACGTTTTAAATAAGTATGTTTTTCATTTTTGAATTGCCTGACGTTGGGTTAAAAAGCTTTTTATATCAATTTTACCGGATATAATATTGCATTATAAAACATAATTAAGTTTGTATACTATAATGATATAACTTACAAACTTTGGATATTATTATTATTAATATTAATATTATTCATAATAATAACTCTAATAATAATAATAATAATTTTAACCTTTAGCACAGCTCAAATTGCCTGATGCGGTATAGAAAACAATTCTATAATAAAACAGCTTTTCTAAAGTATTGTTATTATTATTCTATTTATTTATACCTTTTTTTTAGCTCTTTTTGTATTTCCTACTACCGTACTGTCTTAATCACAGAATTATATCCTTCAAACCAGACTTATTGCATTACAAAGTGTATCCCTGTACGTACAGTATAAATATACGATTTACAGCCTGTTATATAACTGTTATTGTTATTTCATTTCATTTGAACTTTTAGCTCAAACTGGTTAATGATTTTATCCAGATCAAGAGCGTCCTGGTTTGCTGAGCAGAACTACAGGACCCGGCACCCAAAGTCACTACATCTATGACTGACTATCCAAAAGCATGAGCACCTAAGGTTTTCAAAGCCAGTCTCTTTCATTTTTTTCCCTCCTCGTTTTCACGTCTGCATATAATATAAAAGAAAAACAGGCCAAGCTGCACACATGGTCACCACTGCTCACAGCTAAATGTTTAGATCATGCAATTCAACAAAAATCTCCAGTGTTCATCTGATTATCATTTCTCATCCACTCCACACTAACGCCAACTTTAGAGTGAAATCACTGAAGCTGTTTACTTTTAGAACACTCTTAGAATGTATGCACATCTGTGCCCCTGCTTCTAATTGGCAAGCAGAGGGGTGCAACTGTACCCCTGTAAACTCTGTGACTGTCCCAAGTCCAGCAATGCCCCTGACCCAAATGTACTAATGTTTTCCAAAATGTCATTGATAATTAATTATATTATGAAGTGTAATCATATAACTGCATAACTTCCAATTGTTACCGAGGTTATAATCAATTTTAACCGTTAGCTCGCCTTTAATATTCTGTTTTTTTGTTTAAAACATTATTATATCAATTAAACCAGATGTAAAAATGCATTAAAAACTCTATTAAGTTCTGTGTAATGTAGATACATAAGTATAAGGTGTTTAAACGCGTGTGTCTTTTTAACAAAAACAATGCTGCGTTACTTAAAGCGGGTGTTCTAATACATTATAAACTATAATGTATAACTATAAAGCAGGTTTAATAATGTTATATAACAGGTAGGCTGGACTAATCTAGAGCAAGACCGTGAGAATTTATTAACAACCACCTGGTGTATGATGCACATTATTATTATTATTATTATTATTATTATTATTATTATTATTATTATTATTATGATGATTATTATTATTAATAGCAGGTCGAAATAAGCTTGCCTAAAAGAAGCGTTGCTGTCACGCGCGTGCTTCCTAAGTTTGTTTGCTTACTCCCAAGTTGAAGTTCGAACCTGTGTGGATAAACACAGAGCAGCGGCCACACCGACACACACCGACACACACACACACCGAAGCAAACGTTCAAACAGCGCGCTCTGAACAGTTCCAGCCCGAGCCGCAGACGCACCGCACCGCACGGGTGCTTCACGGCGCACCGACTCCAAACCTTGCGCGACCCGAACGTGCTCATAACATCCAGCTTACAACTCACCCAGCGACAAGAACGGCTTGGTTTCCATCCCTGGTCCGGGTTAGCTCATGCCAGCGCGCACAGACCCGGGTTGAAAGCGGTTTAGTTGAGCCTGAAGTGGAGCGCGTCCCGCCGGATGGATGAGAGGCGTTTAAGCAAAGGCTGATCCGCGTAAATGGAGCAGCAGCAGCAGCATTCACTCACTCTCACTCACAGTCCGATTCTTCTCACTTTTGCTACAGTTTGTTGCGCTCTCTCTCTCTCTCTCTCTCTCTCTCTCTCTCTCTCTCTCTCTCTCTCTCTCTCTCTCTCACACACACACACACAC
>JAUZSV010066512.1:0-14749 GCA_034780495.1 Parotocinclus cesarpintoi
TTGTGGCATCATATTCAAAAAGACTTGAGGCTGTAGTTGCTGCCAAAGATGGTTCTACAAAGTATTAAGCAAAGGCTTTGAATACTTATGTAAATAGTTCTTTGTTTTTCAATTTTAATAAATTTTCATATTTTTCATTTTTCAAAATTTTCATATTTTGTGTAGAATTTTGAGGAAAGACATTAATTTAATACAATTTGGAATAAGGCTGTAACGTGGATACTGTGAATACTTTCCGGATGCTGTGCGAGTGCGAGTGCGCTGATCTTGTCAGCAACATGCTTCAATAGTCAATATAATACTGGTCTTCAAGTTCTCCTGACCTGAATCCCATTGAAAAACACATCTGGCTAACCGTGGCAGACGATCTCACGAGAACTGCTAAACAATCTTTCAGTCCATTTCAGTCCAGTCCACGGTCAGTGTGTTTTGGCAGTCTCCATACTGAGCAGTCAATGTTTGACACTCTCATCCAGTTTGACATGCTTTGTTCAATATAATTTCTTCAAAATTATGATATTTAAAAAAATTATGTATTTTTTTCCCAAACAAAAGTCAAAACATTAACAGTCATTCATTGTACTTTCACATTTCGTTTCATTTCATTTAAACAAAAATCAATATGAATATTTTTTTCGTTTACACAAAAGGGGGTGGTCAAATAAAATGTTGAGAAAATATATTAAGTATATGGGAAGTTTTTGATTTTATGCCCCTGAGTCAATATACCAACATCACTGTTAATTATTCTTAATCAACTGATAAATTGTTTATTTTGCTTTTTTAAAATCAGGAACCGGTTACACATGGTGATGGTGTAGTTACCAACACAAATGATGACCTTAAAAGAGTGGGATCCACAGGTGTCTTATTCTGCAGAACAAAAGAAATAGATGACCAGCATGCGCTACCTCAACTCACAAAAACGAGTAATGATGCTCATTTACATGAGAGTCAGTCACATAAAAAAAGTTTTGCACCAGAAAGAAAAGAGGATGTTTCATCCAAAGCCACACCAAAGATAAAAGTAATAGATCCAAAGCTTAATACAGCACCAGTAAAGGGTAAATATCCTTATATGTCCAATATTGGCCATGATGAGACAGTTATTGTTGCCCAACATAGTGAAGCTCCAGTAAGATCACCTAAGGAATCTGTATTGCAAGAGGATTGCGCTGTTGTAACGGAGCTTGACCAAGATGGTAGTCCAAATCAACCCAGGACTGAAGAATTGAAGTGTGTGTGCAATCAGACTATTGATGAACGTAGCAAGTTTAAAGTAGAGAGTTGCTGTCTCCACCACAATAAAAAAAGCATCCTCCCAGACACCTCACAGACCAACACTGATCAATCAGTGCTCCTCCAGCAGGGATCAAGTGTCTTCCCTTCCAACTCCCAGACCAATGCCGAAAATATGTTTGGACCAGGTGTCCACACTGGCAGCCCTGAGCCCAACAATAAAGAAATGATGCTTTTCCATCAGGAACCAATCCTCCTCACTGCCAGCCCTCAGACCAACACTGAACAGGTGACACTCATCCAACCCAGCATCCTCAAAGCCAACCCACAGACCCATGGTGAAAATATGATGCTTATCCAACATGGACATAACATTCTACTTTCCACCCCCCAGAACAATGCTGAAGATAGTGAACAGACGACACACAATCAGGGACAGAGCATCATTACCGACAGACCCCAGACCGACTCTAAACAGGTGCTCATCCAGCAGGGGTTGTGCATCCCCCCTGCCAGCACCCAGGCCAATAATGAACAGATGATGCTCCTTCAGCAAGGATCAAGCGTTCCCACTTCCTGCCCCCAGACCAATGCTGAACATGCAGTGCTCATCCCCAGGGAGCCAACTGTTCTCCCTGCAAGCAAACATACCAGTGCTGAACAGACCATGCTCCAGCAGGGACCAAGCGTCGTCACTGCCAACCCCCAGATCTACACTGATCCGAAGATGATCCTCCAGCAGGAATCAAGCATCCTCACTGCCAGCCCCCAGATCGACACTGAACAGATGATGCTCCTCCAGCAGGGATCAAGCGCCCTCACTGCTAGCCCCCAGATCGACACTGAACAGATGATGCTAATCCAGCAGGGATCAAGCATCCTCACTGCTAGCCCCCAGATCGACACTAAACAGATGATGCTAATCCAGCAGGGATCAAGCGTCCTCACTGCCAACCCCCAGATCGACACTAAACAGAAGATGCTAATCCAGCAGGGATCAAGCGTCCTCACTGCCAGCCCCCAGATCGACACTGAACAGAAGATGCTAATCCAGCAGGGATCAAGCGCCCTCACTGCCAGCCCCGACCATACCAGTAGTGAACAGACAGTGTTCATCCAGCATAGACAGAACATTTTACCTTCCAGCCCACAGACTGATGCCACTGATAAAATGAGAGTGAGTGTTCACACTCCCAATCCCCAGATTGGCGCTGAACAGACAGTGCCAATCTATCAGGGACAGATTCTCCACTCTGTTAAGACTCAGACCAGTGCCGAACAGTTGATGCCACTCCAGCATGAACCAAGTGTTCTCCCTGCCACCCCCCAGACTAGCACTGAACAGACAGTGCTGATCCAGCATGATCAGCACATTTCTCATGCCACTGACCAGACCAAAACTGAAACGATGTTCTTCCAGCAGAGACCAAGCATCCTCCATGCCAGCACCCAGACCAATACAGAACAGATGATCCTCCTCCATCAGAACCCAAGTGTACACCATGCCAGCACCCAGACCAATATCGAACCCACGATACTCGACATGCAGAGACCAAGTGTCCTCGATGCCAGCACCCAGACCAGTGTTGAACAAATGATGTGCAGTGAAGAACTGAAGGAACAGGAAGACAAGGTCACTGGTTCAGTTCCTTTCAATTCTGGCCCATCATCAGACACAGAGACGCTCTTAATTTCCAGCTCATTCCCTATCTCAGCTAATCCAGCCCACTTGGCCGAGCGGATCAGACGTAACCGAAGCCGCATGTCTGCAGCATATGATGACACAGAGTATGAGCCCTATGGCCTGCCTGAAGTCGTTATGAAAGGTGGGCAGTGCTTATACCCTACCAACACTGTTGCATTAAAGGTTTGGCCATTTTGGCAAATGGTAGATTAGACTAGCAATTTAAATGCCCAGTCATAAATTCCAACAGCATTTCACTTTAGTGTTTTCTTGTGTTCTCAAAAAACATTTTATACTTTCTGAACTCACAGTCAAGGACAAACATGTTTATCTTGATTGGTTGTAGTATTTTATCCATGTTAGTTTGGTTTTTGTTTTCTAGACCTGGACCACCTCAAATGCCAGATCTTATTGCTGGGCATATATTTATATTTGGAAATTATAAGTAAACTTGCTTATAAAATTATTAATGTTGTAAATTTTATGCCTTTAAGATTCTTAAAGCTTATGTAAATAAGGCTGACTTTGCAATTTAAAATAATTAATTCTCTATACACACCTATTCTACAGGTTTTGCTGACATCCCCAGCGGACCTGCTTGTCCATACGTCTTACGCCGAGGACTTCTGGGAACTGATGCCTTACCTCTGTCACTCAGAGAAGCCCCAATCAAAGAGGAAGATAATAATGAAGATATAGACCCATAGCCCACTGTTAGGTAAACACAATTATACATGGATACACTATATTTATCCATAAAGGTTTAGCCCCGACATATCCTAGATTCTGTAACCTGTGCCAGAATTAAATGGCTGCATGCAAAAATACACACTGAGTGAGGTAACAATCTATTGATGAGTTCCAATATTGGCACTACCCGAAAACTCTCTAAGCCCAGCCCAAAGTTCACATAATTAGTTATTTGTTTTCTTCAGACAGTAACTGGTAACAGGTACATCACGGGAAGCATACATTCATGGACATTCCATAAATAAACAGTGGTAGTAGGATGGGTTGACCTGAACACACCAATAGCTCTTAGTATTAGACTTTTAATCAACAATTAATCTAGTTGTCATGGTTAGCAAGGTCACCTCACAGCTCCAAAGATCCCAGGTTTGATTGAGGGGGCCTGTGTGGAGTTTGTATATTGAACTTGTGTTTGCATGGGTGTACTGTGGATACCCCCACATTCCAAATTGACAGTTGTGAATGTGTTGATTAAGCATTGATATAAACTTTCTTCAGTCTTGAATATCTGCCAATGCTGATGCAACAAGCGGTCTTGTTTTCTGGTGTCATCCCAACAGAGGAAGGGTTTCCAAATCTGAGCCTGGTCACCCCACACAAGCTCATAGGCATTGTCTGAAAGCAGCTTTACAAAATCTACAAAAATGCCTACTATAAAAAGTCCTATAACCTTTAAGATTACATGGTTTTTCAAGTTTATGCCAAGATCAAGGTGACCCACAGTCTAGTGGAAAGCCTTTTCAGTAGACTGAAACTAGTTTACAGCAAAAAATACCGATGTTGTGGTTATCTTTGGGTGCATTGGAGATTTTGACTCTATACAGGTAGGCTACTTTCTGCTTTACGTTGGCCCGACTTACGACATTTAGACTTCACGATGTGAATCTAAAAATGAACATAATCTCAGTACAGTTGAATGTGGATTTTTTTTTTCTTAAGCGAAGTATACACAGTACTCTCCTGCGTTCAGGAAAGGAAGTTTAAGGTAGGCTACACTATAATATACACTCACTCACTCTCTTATCCGCTTGATCTTGGCCAGGGAATGCTAGTGCATAGTTCGGTGGCTTAAGGCGCAAGGCAGAAACAATCCTAGTCCAATCCATTGTAGCCTGATGTATACAGTATATTAAACTCCTCAATTTACGATCAAGTAAACCCATTATGGATTTGAACTTGCACCCATCGTAAATCCGTTTTGACCTGAAGCTTACTTTGTAGGGGAGTTGTCTTTTTGTAAATCATACATCTGTGCTTAATTCAGCTTCTTGTAAAATTTTGTTTTGTCTTCATTTTGGTGCTTTTCTTAGGCTTTAGGTTTGATCGGGAGACCAATTTGAAGCTGCAGGTCTGCTCGTGAACATGGCCTTTGCTGCCCATGGGGAAATCCACTAGTGAATGCTAGCCTTTTTTGAGAATAAATTTCAGCCCACCGGAGCACAATCATTTTCTTACAGATTTAGATTGTCCTTTCCACCACTATGATGCTAGCTTTCATGAAACACTTGAACTTTTTGAATGTCATTATTTGTAGTTTGTCTCTGTATATTTTTTGCACTACTGTATACTTAATTGTTGTGAATAAGGTACATTAAAGGCTGGATAAGTGTGTGTACGGACGACAGTATGACTCAGTTCGACCTAGACCTCTTTCCGCTCCTTCTATGGTGATCTGTGCTGAAGTGCGTGCACACACACACACACACACACACACACTATCTGTTTGCAGTGCCTGGTTGATCTTAGTTCAACAAGATACGTGCACAAATCCTTTTGGCAAGGGGTTTTCCAAGGTAGTTCTTTTCATTAGAATATTTTTGTGAAGTATGTACAGCTTTGTGTTAGACAGGTTTTTATGTTACTTTGGAATTTGGAATGTTGAATGTTCTTATTAATATAATTTTGAATATTTGTTTTTGATCCTTTGACAGGATTAAACTTTATAAGCTGTTTATTTACCTAGTATATAAAGGACTTTCCACTGCCTTAGAGTTGTATGAGTTTAATGTAATTATATTCTATTAAAGTCTGGGAAGTGTCCATAAATTAAAACCGTTGTACATTGCTTTTCTTTTCTGCCTATTAATAAACACTGAAATTGAACTATGCTCCATGTATGCAGTGTCTTATCTAGAACTGTAAAGATTCCATTCATGAATAATTTAATTTGCACTATTGTTGGTTAAAATAGACTCTGTATTCTTGATTTTTGGATCAAAGTTTTATTTATGAATGGTAGTAAACAAATAAATATAAATGACAGGTTAAAAATTTTGCACATTCCATTTGAACATGAGTAAAGACCCTTTCTGGCTGATTTCATAAAAGCCTGTTTCACTGTACCCAGTTTTGTAACAGCCATATGTATGGCAGCAGTGCAGTGCTGTGTGTAAAAGCATGTGGATTTAGGCATGCAGCTACAGGTAATGCTTGTGTCATCCATCACAGTCATGGAGGGAATGTATGAGTATGATTGTTAATGTCAAACAAGCAGGTTTAAATATTTTTTATAATTAGTGGTCTTCTGTGATTACTCCGAATAAAGGAAAAACATCCACTGAACGGCAGGTCAGTAGATGGAAACACCCTGTTGCTGAGAAGAGAATAATAAATAGACAAAATAATAAACGAAAAGTCATGCCATAACACACCGCAAACCATTAGGTTGGATAGGTTGCAACAGCAGAAAACCACTTCGGGTTCCATTTCTGTCAGCCAAGAACAGAAAATGAAGGCTTCAGTGTGCATAGACATTAGAATGAACAGCTGTAGACTTCAATGTGTACGTCAAGCATGATAATGCAAGAAAGAATAACCTCAAAGAAACATTTGTAAGATTGAGCATCGTCCATGCCCCACAGAACTGATCTGCTCGAGACCAAATGGAGGTTTTATCCAGTGTTAGGACTGCGCTCCTAATAAAATGCTTGATGAGTGCAAACTTTAATATGTTTATTGCTTTTTATGTAATTCCATAAAAAAACAACGTGCAAGTTTTAGCCAGAAACATAATTAAGTTGCTTGCTGATGTCAAAAATGAAGTGTCCCAAATTCCTTTCTAAATGAATGTAGTATTAACCAATAGGGCTTGTGAGAATATCCCCTTAATTTTTGTGAGGTGTGTATGTGTATGAAGGGGATCTTTTATTTAGCGAATTTCGTTTGACGAATGAAATATCCCCTAATGTTTGTGAGCAGTGTAGTGATATATAGAATGTAGTGACCACAGGACCACTTCTTTACATAACCCATAAATACAGGTCCAAAAATTAGATTGACAGCTTTAAAAAATGATCACTGTAATTGACAGCCCTAATAAACATGTATGGAAGCCAAGTGGAAAACTCTTGATTACTAGTAATACTTCATGACCAAGCAATTATCAAGCCAAAATCCAACCAGTAGCAACCTGTGGTTGAAAACACTGGAATAAAGGGGCACATGAAATAAAATGAAAAATCCCAGTAACTGCTGCACGTGATGCAATCGGGCCAATAAAACAGAAACATATCATCAGTGCTGTCCTAATAAAACGTTTATTTCCCAAACAACACTTGAATGGAGTAGATGGGTATAGGTATATCTGGAATCTAAGTGTAGGTACAAGGTACAGAATGTGTTACTATTAAACTGGAAACAGTGTATATGAATGTGGGTACAAAAAATAATCACACTTTTTGTTGAAAGTGCAAACTTATTTTGCCTTTGAATTCAGTACGTAACAATGTTAAACTCATTAGTTCTTATGTTATGCAGTGTATTTACGAATTACGAATGATTATTGTCTACAGAATAATTAACACAAGTTGTGGAAACAGAATGGCTAGCTATAATCTGTAAACCTACAACCAGTGAAAAAAATGATAGTTGCATGGTGTATTTAAACCCCCCTTTACCACCGCTGTGTTGAAAATGGTTCCTTGTGTAAATGTCTGGTCAGTAGTAATATTGCGGTTACTTTCCCTTTATGTAAAGAATGAAGGAACTGACAAAGCTGTAGCTAATCAAATGTTTTACAAGTAGAACCTTAGAAATTGATCATGAATGTAACTGCAATCCCTTTGACAGAAGTCACTGTCACATGTAAAGGCCATTCCAAAGCCTAAACTGTTTGTTTATTAAAGTAGTTCAAGGTTGATTTTGGGGTGCTTTGGTTCATCATTTAAAATAACTCAAACTGTAATCGTAAATAGCCTCACAACAAGAAGGTGCTGGGTTCAATCCCAGTGTGGAGCGACGCCATTTCTATGTGGAGTCTTAATGAACTCCCTGTGTCAGCATGGGTTTACTCCTGGTACTCCGGTTTCCTCCCGCAGTCTACAGATGGGGTAAATTAGACTGATTATGCTGCACTGGCTTGAGTATATACACTGCTCACAAAATTAGGGGATATTTCATTATGGAAATGTATATTTCAATTTTGTGAGGAGTATATATGACTTGTCTTGAGATAACCTTATTTATGGATACAGCCTTGTGTGTGCAGCTGAAATTACATCTGATGCAGATAGCAATGTTAAATGAACCATATAAACAAACAACAACTTTATCCACACAGTATTTGTCATTTCAGTGTCTTCCCACATCATCAAAACACAACAGAACCTCATCCCATGTTTAACAGTTAATAAGTATGTATTCTGAAATAGTTCTCCTCTCTTTTCTAAAAACAGTGGTGCTTGAATATTTGTGAACCCCTTTTGAAAGATATGACCTAAAACTTCATCAGATATTTACACAAGTCAAAGGCTAGATAAAGTGTACTTAAACAAATGGGACCAATATACACTGCTCACAAAAATTAGGGGGATATTATTTTTGTGAGATGTATATATAGGTCATTTATTTATGTTTGTGAATCTTTGCTTTCAGTA
Source organism: Parotocinclus cesarpintoi (assembly GCA_034780495.1). Classification (NCBI taxonomy): domain Eukaryota; kingdom Metazoa; phylum Chordata; class Actinopteri; order Siluriformes; family Loricariidae; genus Parotocinclus; species Parotocinclus cesarpintoi. The sequence continues at coordinate 8,548 of JAUZSV010066512.1, forward strand.
TCTTGTGTATCTTTGCAACCCTGCACCAGTGCTTGTCAGTGTTAAGTGTTCTCTCATGGACTCATTAACATTGTGAGAGATGCCTTTGTGACCTTGTGGTCTATTACACACCTCACTCTTTGAGATATATTTGTTGGTATACCACAGGTAATGTAACAATAGTCTTGATTTTTCACCATTTGTACAGCCTGTCTGACAGTGTATTTGACTACTACTCTTTATAGATGGTTTTGTAACCTTTCCCCTTCGAATAAGCATCTTCTTTTTCAAGGTCTTCAGATATCACATTTGTTCATGTCATGATACACCTCCACAAACACATGCAGTGACTTTGACAGACTGTTCTTTAACATTAACAGTACCTGATTGTCACCCCATCGGTTGAAACACCAGCCTCTAATTTCACCTTCAAATTACCTCCTAATCATTTACATTTACGTTTACATTTCAAGCATTTAGCAGACGCCCTTATCCAGAGCGACTTACAATTAATACAGTCTTACAATCCAAGGTTAAGGGCCTTGTTCAGGGACCCAACTGTGGCAGACCTTCTGGTCTAGAGTTCAGTACCTTATCCACTAGGCTACCACAGTCTCAATAACATTCAAATACTTTTGCTACTCACAGATATACTGGATAATTTCCCCAATTAATAAATGACTAAGTATGGCATTTGGTATAATTTGTTTAATCGGGTTCTCTTTATCTACTTTTAGGACTTCTGTGAAAGGTTTGAAAATCTGATTATTTCTGAGGTAATATGTATGCAGAAATATAAAAAATAATAATAAAACGTTCACAACCCTTCAAGCACCACAGTATATTGATGATTATTTGTCTATTCATTTGTCCTGCTTTATAAGATACAGTCTTACAAGGAACAGTACAAGAGTCAAGGGCTACACATGTTGCCTAAAAGATTGAAACCATTTGCTCTATAATTAAATACCTTAGCCACTGAGCCATCATGTGCCTAATTATCGTCTTCCAAGTCTATTGGTTCTATACACACTGGGCCTTAAATAATGATTAAGTTTTTAAAATATAACACATTAAGGCCTTTGAAGTCAGTTACAAAAATACTACAGTAGTATACTATCAGAAGTGGTGCAAAAGTGTCAAAACTTGGCTTCATTGTTCCCCAAAACATTAAATGTCAACTTCGTTCCTTGCAGGCAGTGGTGTAGTCTAGATAGAAGAAGTAAATACTATAGTTGAAAGCAAATCAACTGCCCTATACCACCTTTTTTCATTTTAGAGCATTTAGCAGACTTCCTTTTTGTGTTGTACACAAGTGTTTTGTATTCTTTGGAAATCTTTTCCACATAGGATACATGTGGGACTGTGGTAGCCTAGCGGTTAAGGCAATAAACTCTGGACCATAAGGTCCAGGGTTCAAATCCCACCTCTGCCACAGTTGGGTCCTTGAGCAAGACCCTTAACCCACAATTGCTTGGATTGTACGACTGTATTAATTGTAAGTCGCTCTGGATAAGGACGTCTGCTAAATGCTGGAAATGTAAAATGTGAATCACGTGAGGCACAGCAGGACTATAATGACGGCAGGCCAGCACAACCTGTGTGTATCAGAGCACCATCTTTATCTTCTAGATATTTCTCTGTGATATTATCTCAGTGTGTTGTGACTTTATCCTCACCATGTTTTCAGCATTTATGTATTGAGTGCCCATGTCTGGGACAAAAATTGAGGTGATAAGATCAGCAGAGAATTTGAGGGGCCTTTTTATCACTAAAACACTTAAAACCTTTCATCCTCTGACTGATTTAAATATTCATTAAGGATCCTGTTTTAACTTGCATACTGCCAATTCTCATCTTTTGCAGACTCAATGCTAAACTCTTTGATTTTTCCTACTTTTTTAAAGCACTGCTAAAAATTGGGTTAATAAAATCTCTTTCTCTCCCCCTCTATCCCCCTCCCTCTCACTCTCTCTCTCTGCAGGTACCCATTCCCTACTGTGTTCAGTTCGTGCAGCAAGAAGGACCTGCTGGTTAGTTTGGAGAAAGGAGTGGGAATGTGTCTCTTTAACATGCCCGAGGTTAAGGTGCTCTATGGGGGGCAGAAATGTGGCAATGGATATGTGGAAGAGGGGGAGGAGTGCGACTGTGGAGATGTGGAGGTACGCCACTTCTTATGTGTCTGGGCGGTGGTGTAAGGGTTCAAGTTTATATATCTTTGTTCTCACAAAGATAAAAAGAACTGACATTTTATCTTAAGATGAGCTTTTTTCCGTACAGCAATGAGCTTTTTGACAAACATTACAACTTTTGAAGCTTGAAAAAAACAAGAGATAGAAAAAAAGACATGCTTTAGGTTACTGGGCACATTAGGTTAGAGTTAGATGGAGCTGTAGATGTAGCAATGAATAGCTCCAGCAATTATATGTCAGTGGAAAGTCCCCAAAACGATGGAAATACAAATTTGCATGGCATAGGTTTTTGTTAGGCCATGACCGTTGTCTTAACATGATGTCATGACAGTTACCGATCATTTTTACACACAGACACTGATCAGCCAAAACACTAAAACCACCAGATCCATATTGACTGTGCTTTGCATCAAATAGCATCCATATTAAATGCCTAGGATAAGACATAACATTATATAGGTAATCAAACTCCCGTCCACTGGCTCATCTTCTGGCAAAGGACAACCTGGTAGCATCACTTCCACAGGTAAATAATGCACACATGCCTGATAGGCCACATGACGGTAAAGAAGAACACTGGGTTTCCTTTGCTTACTGTTTGGTTCTGACACTGGTGTGCCCATTGTAGCCACTTTATATGGTGGACAGAATCATGTAAGCAGAAGGCGGTTCTGTTCCCAATGTTTCCTCCTTATAACTTTTTGTTTTTTTCTTACCACTGTTACCCGGGGCAGCACGGTAGATCGGTGGTCCTCCCCGTGTCTGCATGAGTTTACTCCGGGTACTCCGGTTTCCTCCAACAGTTCAAAGATGTGCGGTATTTAGCAGACGCCCTTATCCAGAGTGACTTATAACTGATACAGTCTTACAATCCAAGCAATGGTGGTTTAAGGGTCCCAACTGTGGCAGAGGTGGGATTTGAACCCTGGACCTTCTGGTCCAGAGTCCAGTACCTTAACCGCTAGGCTACCACACTTGTAAGTACTTGTAAAAAGGGCTATAGAAATAAGTCTGACTTTATAAATTTTTGTTCATTCTCTAATATGAGGCAGTAAAAAGGTTTGTGTGTATGTGCGTTCGTAACCGTTTTGTGAGTATCTTTGAACCCTGCACTGGTCCTCATAATCATCTGTTTTTCTCTCCAGTTCTGTAGCATGTAAGGATATGGCCATATTATCTGTGTGCGTGTGAATATTGTATTACACAAACATATTCAATGCTCCTTTTAATTCCATCTTGCAGGCCAAGCCTTGAGTGTGATTCATGGATTGTTACTGCCTTATGATCCAGATCTGTGAGATAAACACACTCTTTGGACTTGGTCCTGGCTGTGCTGTAAAAAAAAGACTGAGATTTGCAAATGCGTACCCATGCATACATATGCAGTGTGTAACTTTATGGGGACCGACCACTGACATAATGATTACTGTATGTATTTCATGTTACACCTAACCCTAATCTTCAACCCGAACCCATAATCTAGAGAAAATCTTTAGGCTCTTCTTTTTTCAAAACAAAGTTAGTTTCTGAAAAAAAAAAACGTTATCCAATGTCAACAATATATGTTGGGTCTATCCTTTTGGGGGATATTTGGTCCTAATAATGTAATACTATATAAGCATGCGCAAACACACACTCCCTATCAGTACTTATCAGAACTCTTGTGTTAACAGGGATATGGACAGACTGGGCTTGTGTCTAGTAGTGAGATTTTGATCATTTCAAGATTTTTGAGAAAAAGCACCAGTGTTGTAATCAGCTTACAAATCAGCAGCTCAAAAATCGTCGAAAATGTGTGTGGTCATTCAGAGAGTTTAGAAATAAAGCAGAGCAGAGTATAGCTGTGTAGTCTTACTAATGTTATTTGAAATCTCTGTACATAGCTTATTTACCCATCAGAGCCTGAGTCTCACAAATCCAAGACAACTTTAAAGAAATAAAAACTGTCCACGACTGCAGCATTACATCACTGACAATTCACAGACTGTATGGAAGTCGCTCTTGGCTCCCGAGTACCACAGCAGAATAGCATTTCATCACATTTTCTTTCCTAGATGATGACAAAGCCATCTGTGGCTGAAGGTTCAAATCCAATTGGCCATGTTTTCCACATGGTGGAGATGCCATCCTGTTTTGGCACTGTCTGATCCTTGGCACCTGTGACCACAATGTCATACTTTCTCTATTCCCATTCTCACGGCTTGCCCTTAACACAATGGGTATCCTGCATTAAAGTACAATAACTAAATCTATATATGTAGCATAATTCCTTTGATCTCAGTGGAAGGCTCAATGGTGCAACGTTTGGTGCTTTCACCTCAAAATTTCAGTTCTGGACAGTGAGTAAGGTAATATAGGTGAGCTGAGTGTAGCTAAACTTGTGATAATGAAATGAAAAATAATCCCTAATCATATAGGAAATTACTTAATGTAATTTAATTCCTGTTAAGGAAAGTGCTATTTATGAATTTAAAAAACTGCTGTGGATGGACTGCACTGTTTTTGGAGATGTGTCAAATATAAACATCCCATTTCATCCCTGCTAATGCATGCAGGTCTAACTGTACCACATTACCTTCACATTGCAAGTTCTGCCATTTCAAGCAGCTGGCTCTTACCAGCTCATTAAGATGTGCTGATGCAAAATCATGCAAGATTTTAGACTTGTTAAGCCTTACGCTCACTGTTTGGTTTAATGAGGAAGCGATGTGAACTGGTATTTACTAAATGAAGAAAAAGGTGGGTAAAAACCCCTCCCAATGGCGATGATTGTGTTTGTGGTGTTTAGCTTCATCCTGGTTTGGAAAACACAGGAGGTACCCAGGCGATGGAGCCTGAATTCAATGGCAGACCACTATAGAGGTCCAGGATTGAGTCTCAGTGCCCCCTCACCCCACCTCATGGTCAAATTCCAATAGGCACCAGAACTCACCAAGACCCAGACCAGAATAAGCAGGACTAAAAAGAAGTGGGGGCAGGGGGTATATTTACTGTACTATTGTTCTAACTTTAATTAGGCTTCATGATTAGGTATATACAACACATACAGGGTTATTCAAAAGTTACAGGACACGTGCTGAGCTGTGGACTTATCTCAAAGGCTGCCAAAACCATTCTTGAGGTTTCTTGGCTTGTAGTCCACAGTCCCGGTTTCTCTGAATTTGGCTGAGGCGTGCAAAAGTGCTGTGAGAAATTGTCGTTCTGGGTGTCGGTTGTTGAAGTCTGTGGCTATGATACGACAGAGGCGTTCCCTGGACATCAAAATCATCAATTCCATCTTTTGTTACCTGGGACAACGAAGGTTGATAATGTCAATACTTACTTGAACTTCCCAGGCCTCCAATCCCACACCTATCAACTGTGGCCATCTGTCTTCCCTGTGCCACCCCACTGGTCTTGGTATTGTTCATTTTGAAAATGCCAGTTCGCCGTCCTAGTTTGGGGTTTTTGATCGGCTCCCACGCACATATAATGCAATCATACTCTTACTGGTTACACAGTCAGAAGGAGCGTTCAGGTACATTTAAATAAGTCATTCTTTGATGTCGAGGCATAAACGGAAGAACCAAATCTGATTTGATCAACTTCCCTGAGTGAATTCATTTCTTTTTATCTTTTAGTAATTCTCTTCTTTTATCCCCCTCTATTTCACGCTTACTCTTCAGGAATGTATGAACCCATGCTGTAATGCCAGCACATGCACTCTGAAGGGGAACGCCGTGTGTGCTCATGGCCAATGTTGTGAAGACTGCCAGGTAACACTTACAGTATGCACACATCATGTTTCATCACATGAACTTTAGGCCAATAAGGACTAAAACATCTGGTAACTGATTTACAATGTTTATATTTAAAAGGTGTTAGAGGGGTTTGAGAAGGTTAGGTTTGGTTTTGTGCAAAGTCTCACATGAGACGAGTAGTTTATATGTAGTTTCAGGGCTTGATTATTTAAAGTGCTGTGTGTGTGTGTGTGTGTGTGTGTGTGTGTGTGTGTGTGTGTGTGTGTGTGTGTGTGTGTCTCTTATACAGAT
>JAUZSV010066621.1:0-14747 GCA_034780495.1 Parotocinclus cesarpintoi
GTATATAGTTAAGCATGTCAGTGATTAATTTAAGAAAAAAAAACATACCTTATAAGACAAGACAAATCTACAAGTTTCTATATGTATTTATTGCCTAATACCCTGTCCTTAAGTGTGACCTACGGTTATTTAGTGTCACATCCAAAAAATGTTATGTTTGACTCCCACTTATTAAGTGTGTGCGCCAGTGTTATTTGTGATCAGGTTTTATTGTCAATTCAACCGTAAACACAATACACAGCAAAACAATACAATGTTCCTCCTATGTGGAGCTTCGCGTGCTAAATAATGATCCAAGTCAGTTACTGTGATCACCAGGTCTTGTTTGATCCTCAGTCAAATATCGCAATCCCCAGTTACATTCATTAACAATGTGATTTACAGTCTTTAGTATATGATCTATCTATATATGATCATTTATTGTATGTCTGTTTAATCAGAAAATGTTCAACACTAAGTCTTTTTATAATCCGGTAAATAATGTTGAGTAAATATGGTTTTCAGAATCTTTGAGCAAACTTGAGCAACCAGTTTAATCATGTACACCATTTTAAAGAGATCTTATGCATTATTATCTGCATGACATTTCAAACATGAGACTGAGTGCTACCTGGGCAACACATCTGAGTTACGTTCTTGCTAACTGGGGAGTACGTCCCTTATAATGTCAACACTGTCACAATAACATACACACAATTTTGAGTTGTGTTTCAAAACACAAATATATAATTGAAAGAGAAAAGAGCAGGTTGTGCCTAAACTTTTTATGGGCAATATATGTAAGAACAATATTACAAAATAAAGACAACAAGTTCTTCAAAGCCAACAAACTAACTTTTAGCAACAGAATGTTTTTATTTTTGTTTTGAAAGATACCATGACTATATATGGCAATAATATCTGTTACTGTTAATACTGTTACTAGTTAATACTGTTAACTAACCTAAGGTATAAAATCCATATTTATGGTAAGTCTGGTTTAATGAGTATGCAATGCATTAAGAGCCTGACATTTTCTAGTTGGGATGCACATATATCCAGCCCAGACCATGCACTGGTATGTCAGTCATGGCACATAGCCAGTCAGCATGACTTGAGATGAGACTTAAGCCAGATTCCAATTGGCTTTCAGTGTATGATGCTAATGATCCTTTGTCTGCAATTGCTTTAAACCGTGTAGCACAGTAGTGCTTCTGCCATGCTGGGCGGTGCCCCTCTTACAACAAGCTTGCCCCCAAATAAGGAGTGAGTTACCTCACTCTTTCGTACACACAACGGCAATGCACATTTAGTAAGAAATTAACTGGTCCCTTTTACAGAGTCACCTGTCCCAGCCTGCCCTCCTCCACATCAAATGATCTAGAAGTGCCAGTGATGTAGCAATGCATAATGTCCTAATCTAAAACCATTCAATTACATCTAATTACCATTAACTGTTACAAATATGTAACACAATCAGTTAACCATAACTAAAATCTGACTTCTATGAACCACTGTATCCATATACCACCTAAGACAATAACACTTTTTAACACTCATTCGCTATTAACCATTGTCTACTTTCCGTAATTGGTTTGATAATCGTCCTATAATATACATAGCACCAACAGCCCAAACAATTTATCCAAGTTTAAACCATCAGATAAATAAATGTGGTAAATCTGTCTGGCTTAGGGTTGTCACCTCATATTAGCATTCTTTAAGCAACTGAAAAGCCTTACTGTTCGTTTTCAAATCAAAGCCAAATGTATCCAGTCACATAAGCAAGCTCTGGATATCTTCAACCTAAAGCTGGTGATTCAAACTAATCAAATTCACTGTTATCGTTACAGGTATGTGCCATTTAATGTCCATCCTATAAATGCCCACTTACTTTTACAGATAAGATCTTAATGATTCTAATAGGAAATAAACATTATATACACCTTATTAAGCAACTAGTATAAGCAAACAGTTGTGACACCTGGTGGTAGAAAAGAGAACTGCAGGCAGAAAACAGTGTTGAGGGACCTTTCATCTTAGTTTTCGGTAAATGTTTCAAATTCAAAAACACAAAGTAATGAAAATGTCTCTTGTACAGTACTGTACTATTGTGTTTAAATTAATATTACTGTTTAAAATCAAACACTACGTGAAAATACCTATATATCTACTATGTGACTATGGCAAAGTCTGCACATTAACCATTTTGGTCAACAGCCTGTTTCACAGTAGATCATCATCATCATCATCATCGACTGTAGCCAGAGGCCGTGGGTGCTGACCAAACAGCAAAAAACAGATTCCTCCACTCTTTCTGGTCTTCAGCAACACGAATATTATTTGTGTTATTCGTGTTGTTGACAGAAGATAATGCAGACGTTAAATGGCACAGACCTGTTCTACAATCTAATGCTTAAGCAGAATTAACCACAGCCTACCCAAGATCATCTTTTGCAGGGTGGCAAAAACATGACAAGACACAAGACAAAGGAAGTGACATCATACACAACCCAGGTCACCTGGGAGTGACGCATGCCAGACCTCCTGTGGAGGCGAGTCGGAAGGTTCTAGACCCACTCACCAACCGTGAGTTCCTGACAACGTCACGCTCCCTCGGCTACCCCAGCATGAGCATCGCAAGAGAAGAGGCAAAGGCAAAGGGGTCAAGGTTAGGGCAGAAGTCAGCCAAGTAGAAAACTGAAAGGTCAGGGAGGCAATACCAGTGCAGGAAGTTGAAACAGAGGCAGAAAACACAATGTTAACAAGTTAACAGACATGCAACATCAAAGAAAACCAGTGCAAAAAGTTGTACTTAGTAATGTAAGTGAGAGAGGTCTGTAAGTAACATAACTCTGTATATGTTCTGTATTGTATAAAATGAACCTTGACAACCCCTGTGCAAGTGGAAACAATTTTTATACATGTACATGCAGGTTAATCAAGTAACCCAACGTGTATATATAGTTACTGTCATATGGGTTTTTATGTAATGGATGGACATGTAAAAAGTAGAGAGTACAGAAGCAGATGGCAGTCATAACAGTGACAAGTTTGCCTCAGGAAGCTTATCTAAGATCAATTAAAACTCTTCTGGCTTTTACTGATTTCAGTTAGGGTTTGTCATCACAAGATGCAAAGCCTGTTTATTGCTGCTGGACTTACCAGTGTCTCCCCAGACAGCACCTCCAGCAGGGAAATGAGATTGTGGCCATCTCGCAGATCCTCGTACAGGTCTGTGATGTGCCTCTGCGCCTGATGGTAACATGAAAAATAAACAAACAAGTAACTAGGGCCATTCTTTTCAAATTGTTAGGTGGGCAGGTTGGTTTGGTTTTGTTCTTAAAAATACCTACACAGCAAAGCAAAAGCACAGAATTCTGTTTAACCTTGCATAGCCTGATTACGGGGGACAGACTGCTGTCTAACCTAGAATTCACAAGGGGATTCTGTAAATGTACCACCAAATCATAGCATTATAAGCCCCACCCAGGAACCTCAGGAATTTCGATTTCCATCAGCTAGTCCTAACCGATAATACACTGGGGCCAAGTGGAACTACAAACTGATTCACTACCTGTTTTTGCATGCCAAGTCAAAAATTTAAACTATCAATTCTTCATTGCACTGTAACTCTGATAATAAATTAGCCTCAATATCTCTCTGAAGGCTAGGGTTTGGATGATCAGGTGTGATTGGCTCTACCCTACCAATTGAAAAGTATAAAAAACAGTATAGTAGTTGGCAAAAGCATTTCAGTGGCATGTGAGGTTAACTTAATTAATTATTTCATTCATTTCCTTAGTCCTGGTCAGGGTCCCAGGGGGAAAAAAAACATATACAGGGTGAGTTAAAAGTCACAGGACATGTCACATGATGCCAAAATCATTTTTGAGGTTTCCTTGTCTGTAGCAGTCTTTGGACGACCACTACGTGGCTTGTCATCCACAGTCCCAGTTGAGGGATGAAACAGTGCTGTGTAAATTCGGTGGTGTTTCTGGGTGTCAGGTGTTGATATGTTGATATGATAAGTCTGCAGCTATGATATGACAGCGGTGTTCCCCAGACATCAGAATAACAAATTTCATCTTCAGTTACATATTACAAACAACAAATGTTTTGAAATGTCTGTGTTAATAACTTTTAAACCAAAAGGGATATAGCAAATCTAATTCTAATTGAGTCAATCAATTTCTGAGACAATTCTGAGATATTTCGTCTACACCCTTGATCCAATATGGCAGTTTTCAAGATGGTGGCCATGTTCTGGACAAGCCCTCTCACGTCAAATACGTCATTTTCCGTTTCTGAAATACATGGTTGTCCTGTGAATTTTGACTCACCCTGTGCATTTGCAAATAAAACAAAAACACATCACCATCAAATCAAATCAACCAGACGGGGTATTAAAGGTAATATTACTTTCAGTATCAATCCTTGTTAACTATATAATTACCTTTGTTGTGTCAGGAATCAGACAAAAGAATGAAACATTTACTGTTAAAGCCTGCTTCTTCTAACTGCTAAATGCATCGTGCAGAAGAGAAGTTGGTCAGAATTTAATGCAATGAACTGCAGTATCACCTTATCTATCGACATATGTTTGTTTTTTATTTAAATTAGGGAGAACTGAATTTAATTGAATTAAAGGCACAATCCTGTCTCAGTAGTGCTTCATTAAAAAAGTGGGTAAACAATTTACAGTCAGCTCCAGAATTACTGTTGGCAAAGCTGGGTAAACATGAATAGTGGGGAAAATGTATTTTTACCCTTATTCGGAAAAAATCATAAAGCTCAAACATTTAACTTAATTTGACACACTTACTGTCACTTATCCCAGCAGCACTGATTCTACTAACATGGTTCAGAAGCAGGGTCCTTTTCTGTGGACCCACCCCACATGTTTATAGGCTTTGACTTTTGACTCAATTAATTTACATTGATCAATGACCGAGGGAATTTCTTTTCCATATCAATCACATCTTTATATTCCAGGTAAACAGAAATCATGGTTGAACACTTGAGTTTTTAAATATTTCAGTTGACATTAAGCAAATTACATCTCATAGACATTTCACTACCTCTTGTCATCCTTTGTCAACAGTCTCACGACTGCGTAGGTAGCCTAGTGGTTAAGGAACTGGACTGATGGTCCAGGGTTCAAATCCCACCTCTGCCAAGCTGCCACCATCGGGTCCATAAGCAAGGCCCTTAACCCGCCATTGCTTGAATTGTAAGACTGTATCAGTTGTAAGTCGCTCCCGATAAGGGCATCTGCTAAATGCTGTAAATGTCAACCAAGCGTGTCAATAATTGATGTTTGAACTGCATACGTTTGAGGAGAAAATCCAATATAAACATCTGACCCCATCTTCTTTCTGCAAAGAAGCTTGAGCAGTGACAGGGACTATAAGTGCTGGTGACCACAAGGGGGAGATAAGTGAGCTCTAGATGCCTATGAGGTTAAACAAATCCATGCAAGGGAGGTTCTGCAATCTGCTCAAGCACTTAACCTACCTCAGTTTTCCAGTGCTGATTGAGAAGGATGGACACAAATAGCAAAAAAAAAAAAAAAAGGACAAAAAGACCCAATGGAGATGAATATGAGCAGTGTGGATTGAGCTTTGTGAGGATAAAATGTGATACACATCATAAGAACGCAAAGTCAGGAAAGCGGATAGCTTGAAACGTCATGTAGAAGCATGATGTGCTAAAAGTAACGTTTTTTAAAGCCCTACCATTCTTAAGAAAGGTTGCATTACTTCCCAATTACTGTAATAAATTTGATCCTATTTCCCTGTTTCTTGTTGCTTCTTTTTGCCTATTCATTTATGCTTTTATGTCAAATCTAGTATCAATTAATTGTTATACACCCATATTACAAACTAATTTAATCACCGTGTGCTTTTAACTTATTAGTTGGCCTAGTCTCAATTTTTTAATCTTTTACAATATGGTTTTAAGCACGTCTTTTGTTTGATGTGCAAAAAATACGATCTCAAAAACACAGCGAGAAAAATGGACAACTGGATTAGTAGCAGTATTACTACTGCTACATTAGATTTCTAAATGACTCCACATTGTTCATTAGAATTTAGTGTGATATAAATGGTGGCTCAAAACTGGACTGCACAAGAATTCATTTGGAATCAGACTTAGACCACCACTCGCAGCCCAACTCAGTCCAGTAGATGCAAGAGTGACTGCTCTATGTACTTAGCATATCATATGCTTAGTTTAAGCTTCACATATCAGGGTTCATATGAAATAAATCCTACCTGCATAAAAGTGTTACCATGTCTTTAAGTCTTTGGAAACAAGTCATTCTTCAGTCGTAGGGTCCATAAATAGACTGCACAGATGTAAGGGCTACTTAAAGGGGTGTAACAACGCACTGAGATGCAAAAACGATAAGATGTGCATTGTGGAGATTGATGATGTCGGATGAGTTCTGTTTATTATGCTATCTAATGCAATAACATTTTTAACACCAGTCATACCAATCATACTTCATGCACCCATGTGCATAACTTCTAATTTCTTCAAGATATTATTTGTTTCCATTTTGATAGTAAAGCACTCATTATTTTAATGGTTTAATGGTCTGAAATAAAAACAGGAATGTTTTCACTCTTATGTAATATATGGTGAAGCTAAAATATTAGTAATAAATCTAGTATCTAGTCATTTCTGTTAAATAAATATGTATTTTAAACATATCCTAGAAAATCTGCATCGTTTTTCACTGTTTACACTTGCTAAAATTGTTTTGTAAACTTAGTATCGTGGATTGGATTGAATTGTGAGCACCTAGTACTTAAATTAATAACAATATCACTCAGTATAGCAGACGCTTGGATTTTATGATATGCCTTATATTAACCTCTCTCAAAATGACCTAAATCATCTTGGTGTCCTAATGGTTACTTGTTCACTTCTCTGTCTCTGAGAGTACCAACAACACATATAGAGCATTCAGAAAACTAGTATTCTACTACAATTAATCTTTGTGTCTGATTACAAGGCCCAATAGCAATATTGGACAATGCTCACTTTGACGACCAATGTGGAATCACAAACATTTCTTTGAGAATTTCTCCTGAGAAACAGTATCGCAACTTGAAGCCCCCATATAGCTAAGCAACTGTTGAGCAGATGGAAATTACAGTGGGCTGTAAATAAAACGTATTCTGCCACTTTGGGGAAATAAAATCTCTCCAGATGTCGATGACTCATAGTCACGCTTTCATAAAAAGAAGCACACGGTACTAAACCTAGCAAGGCCTGGCATGCAATGCAGTATAAGGCATAGAGTTTGCATTGTGAATCATTACTAATGATTAGGCACTTTCAATCCAACACCCCACGGTGTTTCCCATAAATATAAGATAAACTGTACAAACATGAAAAGCTTGATCATTCATCCTTCAATCAAGGTAGAAAGTTGAATTGTAATTCTTTACTTCCCAAACATCTCTCAGTCTTTCAACACATTATTTCAGTACATAATGACAGGGGAAGGTGAAGTAGTGCTTTCGCTAGGTGGTAACTAAAGGTTTTCTAATTGAGGCCCTGACCATATAAATAAAGCTATACAGACAGCTTGTAAATCTTCATTGCATTCCTATCTGAATTTATCCTGCAAGCAACTTTGAAATGTTATGCAATATATATATTGTTTGCCAGAAAATAATATAATTGATATTTGTGATATAGTGATAATTGTTTTTCAGCAGGTATTTTCCAGTGGCATTTGATGGCAAAAGTACCTGTGACAGAGAGGGGGGCGGAGTGGCATCGAAAATAAATGCTGTAATACAAGGTACAATTTAAGCAACATCAGACATCAAACTAAAAGGGGTTAGGGTAATGTTTACAAAACTTTTATCTACCCCCATAACCCCTCCTTACTAAACAACTCAACTGCTAGGATCCTTACACAAACCAAATAATTTGATCACATCATGCATCCAGTGCAAGATTCTACTTCTGACATTTAAATCCCTCCATGGTCTAGCTCCCAACTATCTCTGCAATATAGTACAATGTTTCACTCCAAACAGGTCACTATGTTTCGCTGACTCTTCCTGTCCCTAGGTAGGTTTAGGCTTTCCTCCATGGGTGAGAGATCATTTGCTGTGGCTGCTCCCACCCTCTGGAACTCTCTTCTGTTGTCTGTTAGATCTGCTTTAAATATCAAAGAATTTAAATCTCTTCTAAAAACTTTATTTTCCTCCTCTATTTAATGTTTGCTGTGTCTGCTTGTCTTGAACTGCCTCTCTTATGTTGTGTAAATTATGTTTATTTTTTATACTTGATATAAAGTGTCCTTGGGTTTAAGAAAGGCGCTGTATAAATTAAATTTATTATGAATATTATTTCAGTGACACATCACCTATATTAGGATCTTTACCAGTGATATGCATTATCCATCTGAAATAACACCATTCAATTGCATTGCTGTGCAGTGGCACAGGGGGGCACGGGGCGTACCCCCACCACTCACACACACTTTGGAAACCACTGGGTTATGATAGAATAATTGCCACCATAAGATACCATTTTGTTTGGTTTTTGTAATGCCACTCATTTAAAACGGGTGTGTTCAGAGGTCAATTTCAAATGTCTGATTCACATATTTATCTGACTTCTAATCTTCATTTTAAAGCATTATGCTCTCTTGTGCTCTTAATAAGAAATTCTTGCATTTTTAGCAGTAATGTAAGTACTGTTCTAATGAACATAATAAATGTCTTATTGTTAACCCAATTGGGAGAGAATTATTTTCTGCTGTTTTTAATTATAGTTGTTTCAGCTTACCTGGCAATAAACATGCCAGCAATAAACTTTGCACAGCAAGAACTGGCAGTCGCTATAAATTGTTGCTCATTAATAGACTAGACTGGCCATCTTAAAGCTGTGCTGTAACCCACAAAAACCAACTTTAAATAAAGCAAATAATAATCCTATTTTCAGGGTGATATGCTGATGTGATGTAAGTAGGAGTAAGTACGGGTTAAATAAAAATACCTTCATGAGATGCTTGTTCACACATTTTGTGAAGGTCTTTTTCTGTACTCGGTCACGCTCATCTGTAGACAAAATAAAGAGAAAAACAACTCAGCAATCATGGAAACAGTAAAAATTAAAACACAGATCTTTGAGGTCTGGGATCAGCAAGAGCTCCTTTATCTAAATTCAACCCCGCACAACACTGCCAGCCTTCATTAATAAGTTCTACTAGGAATTGCTTAATTACTGCCATCAGTTGTGTGGCTCATGCTTTGCAGTAACAGCAATGAAGTCGATAAGTGAATCTGCTGGATTTGAAATCTAATCAGCATAGACAATGTTTTTAAGAGATTACACTGGTCTGTTGCTGCATAGTAATGTAGGATAATTCAATTAACAGATCATATCTTATTATCTTGAATGGTAATTATACAATATTAAATTATGAGTTGCACAACTATACACATGTCCTTTTCACTTTTTATTCTCAGAATAGATTTAGGTTTTTATGAAACCATACCCAATATTAGATACCAGTACGATTGGCGCAGATCTAGACTGAAAATACCATGAAAAAAAATCACTGTGAAATAAAATCAAAGAACTTTCCATGGCACAATTTTGAACAGAGTGACTGTGGCTAAAGCATCTATCATTATGAAACCCATAACTGGACTTCATGACTACACAGAAGGATGTGGTATGTTCTGGATAGAGGTTTCTTCCAAAAGTTTAAAAAATAGCCCTCAAGTACAGTTTACTAACATACAGCAGACCATTGCAATGATCTGAAATGAGCAAGTCGCAACAATCATGCCTTTATATTATTATCCTCAAAGTGATCACGAAACTGAACATGTACTTTAGGGCTTTAAAATCAGGGATTGGTCGTGCAGTGGTTTGTACTGTCACCTTAAGGTTCCACAGAACCAAGGTTGAGCTCCAGACCAGTGGTTTTCTGTGTGGAGATTTATTACTCTCTCTGCACCTGTGTGGGTTTCCTTCCACAAGGACGGTCAACTTGCATCTCTAAAGTGTCCCAGTGAGTGAGCGAGTGTGCGTGCGTGTGTGGGCATGCGTCCTGTGGATAAGTGGTACTGTATCTGAGGTTGCTGTCTTGCATCATCAATATAAGCTACAAAATATTACATGATGCACCGACACACTGAATCAAATTGATATTTGACAGACCCATGTACCTTTTTATTTAGTACATTTATTTTAGAACAAATATCTTGAATAAACTGAACTAATTAATTTGTTCATTCTTAAAATATATTTGCAAATATTTACATTACATTACATTGAACTGGCGCTTTTATCCAAAGTGACTTCCAACTTAAAAAGTTACTTAAGTAATAAGTACATAAGTATTCAAAGTAAAGTAAATTAAGGGGAAAAAAGTAGAACTCCATGAGTAGAAATCAAAGTACATTTGTTAGGGGTGTTAGGAGAGTAAGTGCTCTTTGAAGAGCTCAGTCTTCAGTATAAGTTTAGAAAGTACAATTACTAATGCAGAAGAAATCATAAAACAAAAAATTTGCTCAGGAACAATAACATTAAAGTATGGTCTTCTATTATTATAGGTATATGCAAGTAGAAACTGCTACCATAATCCTGTCACCTTTATATGGCATGCTGCAGGACACAAACATGATATTGTGGATATAAACTGATATGTCTAATGTACATGTTTAGCATCTGCCCCATTAAACTATTTTTGTTTTCCCTTTTGCTTTGGTATTAATATCAATAATCTGTAGTTTCTCATGTATGTATTCCCGTATTTTTGTAACAGATCAACAGACTGCGTTAAAATCATTTCATCAGCTTTTTATTTCAAAATAAAAATGTTTTTAACTTTTTAACGAGTTCAACTTCCATTTTTGTTTGTCTGGGACTGTCGCTACAAAATACAAAATGTAATTAAGTCTAAAATAATAAGGAGGTCAATCTCAAACATGAGAGTTAATGCAAGGTTCTAGATTTTATTTGGTAATCTCTAGTACATTCAAATGTTTACCTGATATTTTTCTGTCCTAAAGCCTGCCCAACATTCCTGCAACATATTAGAACTTGTGCATACCAGACTAAAGCAGCCAATTTCAAGATACAAGATTCATCACAAATAAATGCATTGCATTCCTGTCTGACTATTGCCAAGAGCAATTTTTACTGTCAGGGCTTCAATATAACTGACAGCAAGGGAAGACATTAAGGGGAGGGGCCTTACTCAATTTGGTAACACAAGAGTAGAATTTGAGCTATAACCAGCACATAGTTTTACACATATTTACACATAACATTTGCAGTTGTAAAGAGATTTGAGCAACTACAAAATACACATCTGATTTACCTTAATGTATAAAACTGCAAGTTAAAATAACATTGTGTAGATTCATTGTTATAGTGCTACCTTTCTTTCCTTCTGTGGACCTGAGCATCCCTTGATAGTAGCTCTCGTCTGTGAAGACACCGTCACTACCCACACTGTCAGTTGAGTAATTCCTAAAACACTGTGGCAGAGCCATGTCTACAGTGAATTTCAAACTACTGAACGCTTTCTTGCTGCAACCGATTGTTAGTGGCTTCTGAGCATGAGGAGGAAACCCATGGAACTGGAAGGGTGTGTTCCAAATCAATGACTTCTGCTCTTGCTTTCCTCTCTGCTTTCCCTAAGCATCTCACGTTTTACCCTCCTGTCCAGTTTCCCATTTCCTCCTCCTCCTCCTTTATGTCCCACTCAACAAATTCCTCACCCCAGGCTATAACAGGAGAAGTTGTCCTTTACTACTCTTTCTATTAGGAGGGGGGTCATTAGGAAGTAGCCCTCTCTCACCATATCCTTCTTCTTCTTTGTAGAATGGGGGCAGGGGCTGGATTATTTTTAATTTATTATTACTATTTTGCATGCATATTACTATAAACCTGTGTAGCTCATTTTGCTTATGATCATGTAACATATATCAGTTGATGTTATTAGTTTAGCAGTTCAAATGCTCTATTAAGGCATAGTTATAAAGACATAATTGACCTAATGTGTAAAAGTATAAGGACTCTGCTCTGTGGTCTAACAGCAGCACCATGGCCTTGGCCATCTTGGACTTGAGCTCACAACTTTCCCGAGTCTTGACCAGTGAGCCATCACTACCCATGTCTGATGCCTTATTTGTGTTTTGAGCTGTAAATGCAAAAAAAAAAAGTGTGTGGCACATGCTGCATGAAGAATCTGCTTTAGCTTATCTTTTTACTTAACAGCATGGGTGTTTCTAGACTACTTGTCATATTGGAGATCTGATGAGGCCCCTGATTAACAGACACATTTTTCTCAGTAACTGCGAACAGCCCACATCTGTACATTACAGTCCCCTCCTCCTTTCAAATTTTTACATTTCATACAGTTAATTACAACGTGTATTTTTGGTCAGTAGTTTTTATATTTAGTGGTGTTGTTTAGTGGTGCTGTGTCTGTTTAAAACCATGATAGTACAACATCAACATGTGCATTGTTGTACATTAGCTTGCATGGTTTAGGTGCACAAAGCAGAAGAATGGCACGTGCCAGTCATGCCCACAAGGAGATTTGAGGAACATTCCTATATGTGTTAATTATGAAATTGGTCTATGGTATAAACCAATGACAATTTTCACTTCCCTTATTTAATGACAGTAAGCTTTTTTTTCTACTGGTAAATCATAACGTACTTCCACCCTTGTGTCACTTGCTATAAACTAAATGTAATTTAACCGGATATGAGCTACCTAATATGTGATTACAGGATAATAGATGGCCAGATATACCTAATAGCAGAATAATAGCAAACACACCCTTGACAGAAGGTTTGTTATCAGTAAAACCAGCAGAGGGCACTTTGGGGATCTGAACGAAGGAAACTGACTGAAGGAAGAATCACATTTTGTCCTGCCACAGGATGTAATTAAAGTGTAATAATTTGGGTCGCTTACATCAGGTTAATGTTTAATCCACAGACTTGATCAAGAAACATGTGATTTGGAACTTATGCAAGGCAGAAGCATGATTTGAATCATGCTGACCACATTAAGCACAAGACCATCACGACCAGTCTGCACAAAGCACAGTCATTGTCTCTGTGTGGTTCACACAACTGCATTATATAAAGAGAAGAGTGTGACCATAAGCAAGAACATGTTTCGATTATTTGATGCAGCACTTCAAAGCATTGCGAGTCTGCACAAGATTTTAACGCAACAACGAATGAACGTTTGGGTTATGATTACACAAAGCTGCAGTGTATGCACATGGAAATTTTAGAACAAGATCTGCATATAGGAGATGTAACTGGATACAGAAACATCTTACCTAAGGGGTTGCATTTGAACCACGAACAGCGTGTCAAGGCTTGAAATGACATACATTTCTTAACTGGTGGATTTTTGCCTGGAGTCAGGGCCAGATGCATGGTACTACTACCTGACAACAGGAGTATGCAAGTGTATCATAGTACCCAGCAGTAAGTGGTCAATTGTTTCAGGCAAAAAATTACACAAAACCAGCAAATACCTCAAAAACTTTATAAAACTGCAACACAAACACAATAGGTAACTACACCAGTGACTAACACATGAATGTATCATTAGCAACATTGCCAATAGGTAATTCTTCGTCAGAGCAATGCAGTCATTACCGATTCAGACCAGCACTAAAGTCAACCATCTGCTGAAAGCCAATTTTACTTTTTGCTCGGTATGGCACACAGAGCATGACACAATTACCAAATCTGACAATTTATATTAACAACACCAAGCCCATTATGTGGCTGTGGGCTTGTGGCTTCCAGACTATTAATCTTTAGGTTAGGAATTCAAATTCCAGCTCTTGAACCCTTGACCCCCATCTGCCATGCTTTGCAGTAAGTTGATCTGAACAAGGGGGTCTGTTAAATGTTTTAAATGTAAAATGCTTCCACTCACAATAAAATGTTAAATGATCCATTTAATTTGAGATTTCATATAGCATTAATTAGAAAACCCAAAAATGTTACAATGCAATTTTACCTTTGTCTTCCATCGTTCTAAAAAAGTTTAGACTATGGCAAAAAAATAAAGCAATCTTAACTGATTAAAATAACGTATTATATATCAAGATTACCCGAACACACAGAGGTAACGATTTCTAATGTTTATTTTTGTTTTATGTTCATCTTTAGTGTTCAAAGAACAAGCTCAACAAATGTGACTATTCTGATTTACTGATTAATACCATACACATACTGTAAAACAGCTTTATACCTCACAGAATTATTTTTACACATTATACATTTTAAATGTACACATTGTAATACAAACGTTTAGAGCCTGGTCATTTTCAAACTGGGAAAATAATTATTTAACACAGCCTTACCTCACAACAATTTAAAAAAACAACTGCTACTGTCTATCATAATTAAAATGGGAAAGCAATATCCAGTCTGAAGAGTTATAAATGTATGTGATCCTATAATTATATATTTAATTAACTTGGATATACGCTGTGGGAGATAATTATAGTAGCGTGCATTAAAAAAGAAAGCTAAGAAACAGCTTTCATCAAGAACAGACTGCTTAGATGTATTTAGGGAGTACAATAGACTTCTATACAGTGCATCCAGAAAGTATTCACAGCTCTTCACTTTTCCACATTTTGTTACGTTACAGCCGTATTCCAAATTGTATTAAATTAATCTCTTACCTCAAAATTCTACACAAAATACCCCATTATGACCATGTGAAAAAAG
>JAUZSV010066840.1:0-14745 GCA_034780495.1 Parotocinclus cesarpintoi
CCAGCAAGGTTAATTTACATAAACACATTTTTAGCTGGCCAATAATTGTTTGTTGAATGAAGAATAATTTAGTTATTATTTTCTGCTTAAAAAAAAACAGTTTTTAGTTTTGCAGGTAGAGCAATCAAAAAGTCATAAATATTTAGCACATAATCAGATATTTGGTTAAAGCACCATTGAAACCAATTAAAACCACACTTTTTTATTGAGTAAACAAATATTGCTCTACATGTATTATGTTCAAGGTATTAAATTGGCTTACAGTGAGGAGCAAGATAACAAAAGCAATGCCAGTTGGGGAACCATGCAAAATCTGTGGTTATCAGTTTGTATTGAGGAAATGATAGATTATTCTGAGATGTCTGCACAAATTTTAGTCCTTTTTCATAAACTTTGATTGCAAAGTAAACGCACAGGACTTGATGTTTCATTTAATTAGCTGGTAAGAACTAATCAGAAATATGGGCTAGAGAGGGTTGGAGGGCTGTTGTTTACACAATCCCTAATTCCATCATGTTCGTGTAACATCAGCATAACAATGAAAGTGAAGGGCATGTTTGTGCATGACTGTGTAAGATAAACCTTTAATAATGACAGTAGCAATAGTCCTGTTACAGACCATGCTTAGTAAAAATTTTTAATTAGTTAAATAATAAATTAGCTGTAGTCAAATTTGTTAGGTGTGTTTGTAAGCTGTTATTTTTCAGTCATGTAAGTCCTGTGACTCGTGTGAGACTCTGGCCCAAAATATATAATAATCTATGATGGCTAATGAAGTACTAAAATCAAGAAATATGAGCAGACACATTCCTCAGAAGTCAGTAAAAGGTCTTTTTTCCATCATCTGGTCCTGGGGACCCACCTGAATAATTAATGTGTAGGATTGTGATGGAGGAACAACTATCAGCTATATATCAGATATTAAAAGGAATATTCCATAACAGGTTATATGTTTCAGTACTGAATGCAAGTATCTGGTTCAAATGTACCAATTGGCAAACAAAACACCCAGACAAACATTAAATAATTAATGCACCAAGAAAGAATTTATAGGGAAAAACTGTTCAATTTAAAGGAAGCTCTAGTTACCCTGTTTTGTTGCCTGAAGCCCAGATACAAAATGAGATAGGGTTGAGCAATTGGGGGCATACAGGTTCCATATGGTTTCCTGCAGCATATTTGCTCATAGATGCTGTAGCTGGATCTTTATATCCTGTATATCCCACAACCTGGTGTCCCAGCTGGTCCCATAAAAACTCAATGGATTGTTAAATCTGGCGACCTGAATGCCTGAAGAAGTGCTGCAATCTGGTAGAGTCATTCTTGGAAAACTCTTTTTGTGTGTGGGTGAGCATTGTCCTGCTGCAAATGATGCTACTGCTATTTTGATTACATATTATCATGGGATGCCAGAGTTTTTATCCAAATGAAAAGCAAAACCAGCCATGCTCACTAGGAGGCCTTTGGGAAACAGGAGCATACAAGGGTTGTTTTAAAGAGAATAACACTAATGAAAAGGAAGTGTGTGATTTGTGGACTTGACAACTCACAAGAACGGGGCCAGAGAGGTGGCATACACAAGCAAAATAATTAAATTTAAAACGACATCGTTGTGTAAGATAGAATGGGACTGCCACTGTTGGGTCCTTGAGCAAGGCCCTTAACTCACAATTGTTTGGATTGTAAGATAGCACTTGTAAGCCGCTCTGGATAAGGGTGTCTGCTAAATGACTTCAATTTAAATTTAGAAGGTGCTTAGTATTTAACTGCATTCAGGTTAGAAGTCCAGGTAATAGGGATTAGTGCTCTAATGCAATTATGGTTCTGCTTGGGAAATATCGTCTTTCTTTACCCAGGCCAGTGTTGTACAGTGTGAGAAAAATGCTGACATTTGCTCCTTTTTTGAATAAAATGAGAATTGAATATTCATTTAGGAGCCCTGTATAGGAAGAGATTTTGAACTGAGTAGACTGACACTTTTACTGAGTAATTATTGGTACTGTATAAGTACCAATTGAATGTCCTTGCTGTCCTAGTTATGTATCACTTCAGAGTTTGGAGGGGTGACATGCACTCTCTAATAATTCCTCCTCCCTGCGTCTTTGTGATTTCCTTTTTTACAGATTGCTCAATTAATAATAATAATAATAATAATAATAAAATATATTATTATTATTATTATTATTATTATTATTATTATTATTATTATCATTTATTGTTATTAAGGTTGGATACTGTGGAGAAAGGAAGACAGAGCTGCTGGTTTGCCTGCAAGTAAACACTTTGCTCTCGCCTGCATTGGAGAATGCACCGTTTTTAAATTTCTGAATGAGTTTTTCAGTTCTGAATTCTGAATCAATTCTGTGCAGTGATTAACACACAGCTCAGCCACTCACAAGTTTGTTTATGAGATCCCTACTGATGCATATTCATGATGGGAGAGAGTGTTCGATTTTGATTGTGTTTTGAGTGCTACTTCAACTGAATAGTCTCTCTATATAGCGCATTACTAATGAGGGAGTACGGATAATATTGAGGTAGTAGGAATTTATTTTGGGACACAGCCATGTCTTCAGAGTGGAAGCTCTTCAGAGTGTGGTGTTTGCAATACAAGCCTACAGCGAAAATAAGTAGTGGAGGTACATCTTTGAAAAAAAAAAATCAGAACAACAATTTTAATGACATAATTTAAAGTGGCATCATCTTGCTGAAAATGAGGAAGCTGATAAAACTAATAAAGAGGTTATAGAGCGCAGTGCCAGACACAAGCCAGCAGCCCATGCTATCTCTCTTTTTTTGGCAATGTGGAAGTTTCAATTAAAATAATAGTTTAACAAAAAACTTTATATTTTTTCAATTTAGTGTTTTTAGACAAAAACAAAAATTTAATCTGCTAATCACATTGCAAACATCTCTAATTGTCATGGGACAACTCTTCTTTTGGAGAAAAATGTTATCTTTGCAATCCCGTTTCCACCACGAGGTAAAAAATGGTGAATAAAAAAATAAGATATGCAGTTTTTTGCAATCATGACTTGATATTTCACAAATCTGACTATGTATCTCACAGTTGTAAACAAGATTTTAAACCACTATTGCTTGGATTGTACCTTGAAATACTACAAGACAAATAAATTCTGTAAATGGCAAATGTAAATAGCCTTTTTCTGTCCCGAAGGTTTCAACTCTGTAGCATAGTTGGACTGTAATTTGTACTGGCTATCCTATGCTTTTGTACATGTGAATAATAACACTAGATATATGACTGCAGCAGAGGGACCTCTATTATATATTGCTGCAACTGTCAGCAGTGCAGTTCTGGACAGACAGCTGTGAATTATTAAAAATCGAATATATTTATTGCTTTATCAGCAGTATCCTCAAGCCTAAATTTGGTAAGACGTCTGCGTAATCTTGTAAGAGCTAAAAATATGGAAGACTGCCTGCAAATATTGATGAGCTTACATCTCTTGCTTGATCTGGATCAATCACATCAAGATTTAATCGGAATTAATCTTTTACCTGATTGTAAATGAAACCTGGCTTCTGAACAATGCCGAAGGCAATGGTTTTGTCTGTTGTTATGCTTTGCCCCTGGGCTTTAAGATAATGGTGATGTGTGTACCTGCCTGGGGGTTATAGACACATTTAAATCTAATATTTTTTTTGGTCTTTGTGAGACAGATGCCAGTAAATCCATAATTAATTAAAAATACTAGTGTAATGTTAATTAGCTAGCCAGCGATTGCACGTAATGTTAATTGAATCCATGTTGTTTACTTACTCTTCTGAAATATCTGCTTGTTTCCTAAATGCAAAAGGAAATATGTTGCACAGTCACATAAAACACAATTTCTCATTTTTTCTTGAGTATGTACGTGTGTGGGCCTCAGAATTGCCAGAGAGTGAAGAAAAAAGGGCTAATCAATGCTCTGCACACAGCTTTGCAGGTAAACATATCCCACAAACAGTGGCTAAGCCATTTTAAAAGCTTAATGCTCTTTAATTTTGAATTAAAGTCAGTAAAATTACTGTGCTGTGGCTGTGTTTGTGCCGCTCTCTCTGTCCATTTGTGACAGGCACAGAACCAGTCGTCACCGGGTATTTAGAAATGTTATGTTATGGTCGATCATGCTAAAAACCAGTAAAAAAAAAAAAACAGGCTCAGTTGGTGTGTGTGTCCAAGTGTTGCTGTGTGTGTTCCTGCTTGTGCATGTTGGTGAGCAATCCCAAGAGCATATAACATACAATTATTCTGCATGCCTTCTGAAGGTCTCAGGGCAAAAGGGCATGGGCTTAAGCCCCCCTGGGGTCTTCATGTGCACGTGACTGAATGGTTATGTAATGGTTATGGTAATGCAATACACACTGCTCTGCATGTATTTTTAGCCCCAGATGTATGCCCTTTCGTGCATACAAACCAGTTTATGTCTCTTTGTAATATATTCCATATAAAAATATGGAAAAACAGTACAAAACATAAGATATGGAAGGACTTCTAATAGCAAACATGCCAGATAATGACAATAGTACAGCTTTCACCAGAAATGTGATTCTGATTGACAGAAGCTGTGAAAAATGGGGAGGAAAATGTTTTAAATTTGGGAACTGACAGGCACAGATATAGCATGACTGGACTTGGGGTTGATCCCAAATGGATATTCTGCTTTCACTAAATAAAATATCATGCCTGGATGGACCGGTTTGTCTCTTTCATTGCAGACTTCTCAACCTAACTTTAACATCTCAACACAAGGCTGCTGTAATATCTCCAGGCCATTCATTATGTGGCTGTACACTGTGCATTTGCTTAAAGCTGTCTTAATGGCTGGCTGTTATGAATAATATTTTCTGTTATTTGCTAAAAGCTCTGGATGCAGTTTATCCCTAATGCCTAATGCGCCTTGGCTGGTGCTGCTAAAATTCAGTGACTTTTTACTCTGAGCATCAGCTGTGGTTTAGAAAACATGTTGTAGGATTTGGATTGAATAAAAAAAAAAAAAACGGTGAGAAAACCGTTTCTAGAGAAAAACGTTACTCTTCAGAAAGTCAAGGGAGCCGTGCTGCTGTTGGGACTAGTCTCTGCCAAACATTTTGACAAATAACAAGAATTATTATTAAGTTTGGTGGAATACAACATTCCTTAATGTGTTCTGAAAAAACGTGGATATCTAGGGCTACTAATAAAATGACTTTTGATTACAGTTACATATATGGCACTGTGAAAAGTTCTTAGGCCACAATTATACTTCTCTAATGAAATATATTAATATTCCCTAATTTTTGTGAGCTAATTTTTGTTGTTTTAGCAATGGTATAATGATTATACTGTTTATAGCATACTGTCAACCCCCACAATTCCAAACGTATACAGTCTTGTATACCAAATACTACATTTGTACAGGTTTGTTACGTTTGAGTAAAGGACTCAAATGGATTTCGCCATTCATGATATGTCCTATTTGCTCTATTTTCTCCTAATTTGTATTTCTTTGGTTTCCATGGCCCTGAATATTCTAGGCACAGATCTATGTTTAGTCCTCTAACTGGCAAAGGTTCTGACTCTGACATCTAATGTATCCTCTTTTCATCCACTCACCCACACACACATTCCAGTGTGCTTAAGGAGATTTGTACACTCGATCAAACAAATGATTTACTAATTACAATTAGAGTGCTATAGATCATTTGTTAAAATGACTTATTTGTCAGCAGAAAAACTGTGCAGCTTTTATGGGGGTGAAGTGTGGTATATGCTTAATTATTTTCTGCTCCGTGTAGCATAGCAAAAACAACTAATACTCATTTGTGCATCAGTGTAACAATTATAGCCCTCAAACATTTCCCACCATGAAAATGTTATTTTTATGGTTCATGTTTTAAAGTTCAGGACTGCATTTAGCACCATGCCAAGCTTTATTGGTCCCAAATAAAGCATCATTAAAATAGAATTAAAATTGATAAATTACACATTTTAAGAGTCTGTAGGTCCATTTGGTCGGCTGCTTATATGGTTACTGGTCACATGACCTTAACACTTCTGGACACTTCAAACACTTCACTTTTGCAGATAGTTGGACAGTTGTAATGTATTTAATCAATTTGTTCAAAATGTGGATTTGAATAAAGGTTTGTGCTGTTTAATGTCCATCCAGTCGACATCTGGGTGCTTAAACAGGTGAAGTCTTATGAATTCTAAAAGGCATGAACAACCAGTCTTATATACATCTAATTCAAGTATGAACGGAAGAAACTAGTATGAGCAAACACTTGCGACACCTACTGACAGAAAAGAGTCTCAGTCTTAAAGACTGAAAAATAACATGACAACATTTCCTTTGTTTTGATTATTGATGTGTTTCAAATTCAATAAAATGTAATTTGTATTATTGCACATTATTGTTATAAAGCACTATGCAAAAGTATTTAAGCTACTATATGATGTGATGGTAATATTTGGTAAACATCTATTTCACATAAGTCCTGTTTTCACAGATCGTAATGCGGACATTAAATGGTGCATATCTATACAATGCATAACTGATCACAGGCAGAGGTTCATCCTGGACAGTATGGTAGTTTACTGCAGGATTTTGCCTCACTGGGGATTCAAACCCAGGTCCTCAGGAATGGATGTTTCCAGCAGATGGCTCTGCTGCTTACATTTAGCAGATGCTCCTATTCAGAGAGACTTTCATCTTATTCAGTCCTATAAGATGAAATCCAAATGAAATCCAAGCAGATGTGGGTTTTGCAATGGAACCAACAATGACTGTTTGGCAGTACTGTGGCTTAATAGTCAGTACCTTAAACAGTGTGCCAAAACAGTCCCAGTGCATAAGTATAGGACCTAAAATGTAGAGCCTATGGGACACCAGGTGAATGCAGGACCTGCTAACAGGAGTTGCTGTAATTAGAAATGCCCCTTCCCAGCCAGCATACACCTAATACAAGGGTGTGTTTATTAGTATCACTGTATTATTTAAATTCATATCAGTGCAACTGTATTCATCCGTATATATGATTTACAGCATCTAAAAAAACTACAAAGACCCATTGGAACACCCTGATAGCAGCTCTGGGCGTCTGCTAGTTTGCACTAGTGTGTGTAAAAGCTTAGCCTACATGTCATGTCTAGTTACAGTTGTTTACAATTTCCCATTGTTTTTTCCTACAGGTACATTGTTGACAATGACAGATTTAGAGTGTGTAGGCACGTCCTCAATTACAAAGTGAACCAATGTCCGTGCCAATCAGTTGACTCCATGTTTTGTTCTTATATCAATCAAACGCTAAAGACCAAATCAATAATGAGTTTAATGACACACTGGTTTGGTATTCATGTATTTTTTTGCATGATCGATACACAGTGAGATTACAGTGTAAAACCTCGACAAAACCCCCATCCCTTGGGCGAGCAGATTTAGAAATCAATATGTTTTCAAAGCCAAATTTGATACTGATAATCCTCACTTTTGACGAGCAGTTGACATTTGGAAATTCATGCTGTACTGCAACACCAATGGACAACGAGAAAATTTATTGTTTTGTTTTAATAGAGTTAATACAGACATGAGTAAATAAATGTGATTTGATGGGAGGTATTACAACATTTTAAAAAATAGTCTGGACTTCAAACGGATAAAGTCCAAGTAATTACAAGCTTTGCTCAAGTACCTGACATTATCAGCTTGGTTGGGGTGGGATTTGGATTTTGGGTTCTGTTTCGAAGTCCAGTACCTTAACCACTAAGCCACCACAGTCCTAAGAGATGCTTAAGGTATTTAGCACATGCCCTTATTTACAGCGTTGTACCAGTGACACATTACAATCATAGCAATGGTGGGATTAGGGCTTTCAAGGACCCAACAGTGAGTCTGGCAGAGGTGGAATTTAAATACCCTGGATCTCAACCTGTAGACCAATACATGCAAAATCACAGAAAAATTTAGTTAATATTTTGAGGAAGAATTGCTGAAGAACCAAACACTTACAACATACGTTAACTACAGTAGATTCATTTTACAGTGGGAAAAATAATTACTAATTAATCATCAGTAGTGGTTATTCTACAGCTAATAGAAGAATAGATTTTATGCAGCTGATTCCTATTAATTAAAACACAAAAGCCAAATTTAGCTTCATTAATATGTTAGATTTTTGTTTGAGCTGTACATTAAATGTGTGGCCTGTTTTATCCAAAGGGAGGGAGATTCCAATACAGGCATTCAGGTGAGCTGTTGTGTTTTTAACTAATTACAGAGCAACATATAGACTTAATAGTTAAATGCACTTGCATTACACAGCCTGGTGTTTATTTCACATGCTTCTCAATGCCCTGGTCCCTTTTGAAATCTGTTTGTAACTTCAATACAACAAACTGTGTTGCGCTGTCACATAAAACACAGTTTCTTTTTCCACAGAGTGCAATAGTTAATCAGTGGTTGTGTTTACATGCACTTAATAATTAGATCATCGTATAATTTCTGTTTTCTGATTATTCAAGTGTTCATCTATACAACATTCTCCAGTAAACTGATTTCTCATAGCACATATACCATTTACTTGATTTTAATCGGATTTGCCATTCTGCATATGTGGTTAGTGGGATAAACATGGTTGCCAGGTCCACTTATTCTTATTCTTATTCTTATTCACTTCTTTTGGGCTTACTTACATAGACTAGGTGGAAGATTCTCTCGTGGGGTTGCATCACCCGCTAAACGGCTTTACACTCACTTTAAAATGCAACATATACTCAGGAAAATTAATAATTTCATAATTAAATATTAAATATATATGTTTTCATCACATATTTTTGTGAGATTATTTCCTGGTTGCGAAGCAGAAATACTATACTGAATCATGTAAACCTGGAAGTTGTCCATTATCTGATTACTTGAACTCCTTGATCGGATTACTGCCAAAATCTGATTTTCTGCAGTTATTAAGGTTATTAAATGTAACTCTACAGTGAAATAAGATTTTGTCTCCCTTTAATAGAAATAACCCCAGAATCCATTACGTCTAAAATTGATATTAAATAAATCAATGTATGGGGAACACTGCAGTATCTTGGCTTTTTAGTCAATTATGGTACACCAGTGTCCTGGCATATATGGTGTTTGGACGATGTGTAATTTCACAGAATGTATTGTGGACACTAAATGACACATAATATATAGTTAGAAAGTAAAAGTAGTACTGGGGAATAAAAATAACAGTATGGACATTATAGTCTCTGAGCCAGAAAGCAGCTTCTGATGGCACCCATTTACAAATTCATAAGATAATGGGATGATAATTGGCCAGTCGTTACTGGATCATTATTGGGTAAGAAAATGTCTGGGTACTCTGTATACATGAACAATTTCTATACAAGGCCATAGCTTTTCAGTGATGTTTAATGGATGTTGAACAATTCACTCTGTATCTGTCTCACTGCACCATCGTTTCAGTTGTTGATCTTAGTTGTTTGTATGTTCTACTTATAATTTATAGATTTGTTTTACCTTTTCAATCTCTAATATATTTATATTTCTTATAATATAAATGCACATCAATTGAGGCCATCCCAGCTGAAATTTTGTTGCATGCTGGTCCTCATAAGCCATATTTATTAGTAAAAGTCAATAGATTTGCCTTAGGCTACTGAGGTTAAGTTCAGGTTCCCCAAATGTACACTTACCAAGACTGCGTGTGTGTGCCCCCATTCAGCTGGCACCCCCACCCACACAGTATAACAACTTCCAGCACACCTGCCTTAATGACTCAAAAATAATGATAATATTAAACAAAAAAGCCACTTCTATTGGAATCTGTATTGATATTGATGGTTGTCAATATAAATTGGACCTGAAATGAAAAATGGATCAGCCCATCAATAACTATGTTTTATCTTGGTACTGTATTTGAAGAAATCCAAAGGTTGATTAGAGTACTGATCAAGAGTTTAGATATCAAACCTAATGCCATATGCGTTTTATTTTTCTGTTGTTAAGTAATTCTTTTTTAAATTAATTTAATGCAGAATCTCAGGCAAAAGGGTTAACAAAACTGTCCTTGCTACTGTATTATAAGCATAAGTGCTATTGCTCCACATTTACAAAATGTTTTGTTCAAGATTTCATTTGAGCTTAGCAGCTGCTACACCCGATTCCACTTGCTTAATCAAATCAGGCTAAGTCTTAATCAGGTGTAGCTCAAACATAGGTCAAATGAAATCCTGCAGCCACACTTTTAATTCAATTATTATTTTTCCATCTGCTCTGCTCTACTGAGTACAAAACATAAACTTTGATTAGTAGTCTAGTTTTTGTGTTTTCTCTAGTTGTTGTGTTTTCTTATTGTGGCTGTGCTATTATATTAAATACTAGCAAATAATGAAACGCACTGCAGATCTCAACTTTCATACATTTCTCTGACTTTGCTTCATAAAAACGGCGCACATGCTAGTGTATATATTTAGATAAATCCTAATTGAGTCGTTGCACTGTTGTGTCAACACTATATAAAGTGAGTCTACCAAAACAACTGTGTTTCTGACATTTGGCGTAGCTGCACATTTCCGTCGCTTGAATGACACTCAATGAACAGTAGCCTAACAAATTCATTTGAGCATAATTACAGCAATTTTGGCAATTTACCGACTTGTCCCTTTCCTAAGGGAAGCGTAGAACACGTGTGAGACGCACTTACAGTCCTCTTTCAAAGTCATCCGTCTTTATTGGGCTTTAATGGTTCATCACAGACGCAGACAGATAAAAATCAATGCATTTTAATGAGCTGCCCTCAAGACCTATCACTGTCTATCTGGAATGCTAATATGGATGTCTTGACTCCAAGGAGTTATCTGCCAACAGGCTTATTTTTTACGACCAAATACGCAGTTTCAACGTAGAACCACACGCAAGCTATGGGGAATGGAAATAGACTCCAGCGTACCTGATGCTTTGGCTGTTTAATTACTTTACATTTCATAGTGCATTTTATCCTACTGAGATGCTTGACATCTATTGAGAGATGTTTGTTAATGTATCAGTCTTTACAGAGTCAAACTTATGTTAATAGTAAAAGCAAATAGCACAAATGCATCAATAATATACTGAAACTATTTTCTTATAGTGCATATGGAGATAATCAATTATCAGCTGCAATATCCTGTAGTGTTAGGAACTTTAACACTGCTCATTAATGGAGTCCGGACTAAATAACCTCTTTTATTACCACAAAATATGGTAATTAATATGATTATAACTGGGGTTGTTATTCACACAGCCATGAGTGGTAGGGAGTGTGGGGATGATTCCACATTCCAGTTGGGTGAATAAATGGAAATTGTCTGTCCACTGAGAAAGTACACAGAGCTGTTTATGTGGGGCAATGATTTGTTAATAGGGCCTAAATACTTACTGGGACACCTACACATATTCCCTTTAAATGGCAATGAAGCTTTATTTTTGCTTTATATTGTGCTCATTTTATGTTGTTTTATTTATTTATTTTTCAATTTGACATGTAACTTTTATTTGAAATAAAAATAGAAATGGAGATGACAGAATCCACACATTAGACTACTTTAGGTTCTAAAATATGCAATACTCTGCAAAAGTCTTCCATGCCACCTGTAAATATGTTGCTTTTGCAATGGTGTAATGGCTGTATATAACTGGCAGAAAATAGAGGATGCAGGCAATTTGTATGAAGTATAAAAAGAAGTAAATAGTGGTGATGCATTCAGAGTGACCTCCCGTTAAACTTGAGCAATAGCAGAATCTGGTAGCAACATCAGAAAGCCAATTTAACCCTTAATACAGTCTGAATGAGCTTGATCAGGAATGGTCTTTTTGAAAGGGTAGCTCCCAAGTAACCATGTTTTTGGGAAAGTCACACATACATACTGATTTATGACTTCAAACTACATATTTTCTTATTCTGTCATAATACTCGTTCTGTCAAAGACTCATTTACAATTACATCAATGTCATTTAGGAGACGCCCTTATCCAGAGCGACTTCATACAGTCTTACAATCCATGCAATTGTGGGTTAAGGGCATTGCTCAGGGACCCAACGGTGGTAGCTTGGCAGAGGTTGGATTTGAAGCCAGGACAGGAAAAAGAAGAGACAAATCATAACATGAGGTTAGAACTGTACATGAAACAGGAATAAGAGCAGGAGCCAGGAAACAGGATCCATACAACAAGGAGATGTGTAACAAGTGAACAGGAAGGAGGCAGACTGTAATTAAGCAGCATACTATGGAAAGGGAAAGGTGGCAGAAGGAAGCCATCTGGGATGATGTAGCTACACATGATGACCTGCACATCATCCTTGCACAGTGTAAATTTGTGTGTGTATTCTGTGATGGATTGGCACTCTGTCCAGAGTTCATGGCCATCTTCTGATGCCATCTGCTAGACTGCATCAAGCAGCAGTAGATAATAAATGAGTGAATGAATGTCCTTATTTAAATATTTGCTTACTACACAAATATATTTATCAATGAAATGCCGCAATTATACGTTTCTTTTGACTCTGTAACCTATTTCTGGACAACACAATCATAAGCATACCCTGAACAGTGCTGGGTAGAGGTCGCTGTTGCAATGCCAGGAGATAATCCTCTAACTGGCCTCACCTCCTTCAGACACAACCGGACATGTGACAATGGTACTGTGCTAAAGTTTTGGGCCACTATACGACTTGCTTTAAAAATGGTAATGGTGACCATATATAATCATTCACAGTCACTATCTTAAGATACATACATAAAATACAGCACAAGGACAATATATAAGAAAAACACAATTTTTAGAACAAAATGCAATGAAGGCAAAATTAGTATGTAGTGTGAATTCTTAAAAAAAAGGGGTTTCTTGGCTGCTACCCTTACAAAGCATTATGGTTCCTATTACTCAAATGTAAAATGTATGGCACAATAGCATTTAAAATATGTTTTTGTTTAGTTTAATACTGCATACAAATTTCCTGTATCTGGTGGTATTCTAATTATTGGACTGAAAATTAATTACATATGGCCATTATACCAGAAAACAAATCTTATGGCGGCATGGTGGATTAAGACTTTTGCATAGAAAAGAAGGCTAGGTTTTTAGGCCACTGTGCCAACTGTGTGATGGGACAACTTAAGATAACATATGTAACCATTTTTTTATGATATGAACATTTTTTACGTGGAAGATGTAGCTTTATTTATACTGTTTAGAAAGATAGGAAAAAAGAGAAGCTCAACATATTTTTAGAACTGTACAGCACAGGCACATGTTGACTGACGTTGCCAACTGATGTCGAGGTTCTGAAAGAAAACAAGCTCTTTACGTGCGTACTTTTGTGTCAATCATCATAAATCAAGTGCTCTAGAGATTCCGGTTGTATTTCCTTTTTTCGACCCAAAGGTTCTCAAGCGTTGTTGTTAACCACAAGCAGCTTGTCTGTGACAAGGGTATGAAAGTAGTTCAGATATTGCTGAATATCTGTTCATAAGCAGCCCCCAATACAGCTTAACACAATTATTGACTGATCCAAATACAGTAGTTTCTGCAGTATAACAAATAATATAATTCTGGCAAATGAAACGGTCTGGCTTTATATCAAACAGACATTTTGCCAATAATGTCTTGTTTTAATACCATGTTCAACTGGTTAATGATGCCAACTTTATTTGATTTCCTTGAACATGATTTATTACAATCCCGTAGCAAATTTGGCCTTGTTATCATTTCCTCTTACACAATAAAACTCGACATAAAAGTGGCAGCTGCTCCGTAATATTTCATTGTGATGCATGAAAAGTGTCCATCAGGATTCTAGTCTGTTTTTTTTTCTCACCATGCACAACATGACATGACTTGCAGGGAACAAACTTAAATGTCATGTGACCCTCACCAAAAAAGTGGAAGGAAAGTCAGGCAGGGGTTCAGAAACTCAGGCAGATGGAAGCCTCCTGATGAGACAGAACAGAGAGAGACAGAGCAGAGGCAGTAGGGAGTCCTGAGCAACATCACACACCCTGGAAGCTAGTTTTGAACTTGGCTGTGGTGATGCCAAACATGCAACACAAGCCAGAGCCAGATACACAGTCGGGTCCTATTGCCTGGGCTCTGGGTTTCAGGGTGTGTGACGCTGTGAGTCCCTTTTTCAGTCCTGTTTAGGAATGGGTACACTTAGATAATGAGATAGCTGCAGAAAATTAGATTTTGCCAATAATCCAATCACAGTTTACATGGACTTGAATCAGATAATGGAAAAACTGCAGGTTTACATGAGATAACAATCGAATAATAATCAGAGTTTACTTTGCAACCAGGAAATAATCCTACTGAAGGACGTATAATAATTATATATGAAATTAAATTTCTCACACATATGTTGCTTTTCAGTTTCCACAAAAGTATTTGATAGCTATTTTGAGCTATTTGTAGCTGCATTTAATTCCAGGGTTGCCAGATTCTGCAAGAGAAACAAGTAACCAGGTCTATGGGACATGAAAACCGTGTTTGATTTTGCTAGCCGCTTCTGCAACTCTATTGGGTGCATGCACAGACGGAACAGAGAAAAACAACTGAAATCAAAGTAAGGGAGCACATGCGCCCAGAAATCCATCCATCTTCCACTTCCACAGGGTCGCGGGCCATCCGGTGCCCACTTGGCATCTCTGGACGAAAGGGCAGGAACAACTATAGAGGAAGCACCAATCCAACGTAGGGCACACACACAGTCATGT
>JAUZSV010066948.1:0-14744 GCA_034780495.1 Parotocinclus cesarpintoi
CTTTCCTCTCACTCATTCCCGCAGCTTCACAGTGCTTTAAACAGTGCGGACGCTGAGCGTCTACAGAGTTCAATAGCGAAGCAAATAGTGCAGCAAAACGAGACGAGCCATTGGATAAATGCTGGGCTTTTTCCCGCCCATTGGACGCTCAGCGTCTCTGGGGGTCTATGGGGCAGTGGGCTGGCCTCGGCTGACCTGGACGCTCAGCTTCTGCATGATGATTGGATGATCTGTCTGAGGCTGAAACCCTTTTTGATTGACAGCGAAATACAGCAGTACAGTATGTTTAAAAATAAAATACTGTACTGTAAGTGCTGTAACAGTAATAAACAGTGTACAGTACTGGACTCTATTCTTCATCCGCTGCACGTCATTGCACGTAGCTCGACTTATGACGCAAAACAGACGTAAGTCAGAACGAGGCGTCGTATAAAGCGTCGTAACCACGAAACGACCTAACTCGAGACCGTCGTAAACCGAGGACTACCTGTAAATGGAAATGTTAGGCAAATACCTGTAGGTGGCAGTAGAGGGTAGAGTTTTCGGGTAGTGATGCCAGTTTCTCAAGATTTTACATACTGATATTACATACTGTACAAGTTTTTGGTCCAAAGAAGCGGAATAACATTACGCGTATATAATGGGATTTGTATTCGTATATAATCACCTGATGCTTAACCTTGAACCCCAAACCACACAAAGTACTGAAAGCGCGAAATATATGAACAAACCAATTAACAGGTTAAAAAAAGATCAAATCCCACTAGTTACAATTACGAAGCGTTCTAAGAATTCACTTCTGGATCATGTCAATTTGAAACGTTGCTGTGCTATGAATTCGAATTTATATCTACATGTAATTCGCACAACACCCAACCAAAATTTTACAACCAAAATACACACTGCCTTTCCTAGAAGGTGTTTAGAGAACATCTACAGTAGTAGTACATCTAGCAGTAACTCGTGATGCAGGTGCTGAAAAACCCCCAGAAAGATCTTAGCCTCAGTGGAAGGTCATATCAGAAGCAGAATAGCACTTTACACGCGGCTCAGCTCTTTGACCCAGTTCGGTGAGTGAAAGTGTTGGGAACACTAATACCCTGTTTTTTCTTAGCCGTGCATGGCTGAGCAAGTGTGTGTGAGAAAGAAGGAAAAGGGGCCGAGTGAGCCGCTGCTCATTAATGCACATCCCGCTTTGCCTGTTAACAAACAAACACAAGTATGCAGAATCCCAACTGCTACTTTGGTTGACGGTTGCTAACAGTTCTGCTGTCGGGTAATTCCTAGTGGACAAGGACATCTGAAACATGACGCTCTGCCACGACGATATCATCAGTAGACTGTGGAACTGAGAAAAGAAGCGGCGTGGAAACGATTTTTTAGAATCAGCCGCTATAAATACATGTGAGTGATGAGCACATGCTACTGTTCCTCCTTGAGTCATTTGGGCACAGCCTGCAGGGTTCATGTGGGTTATTTAGAATAATAAATGAAATAGATCACACCGAGAATAAAATTATTACATAAGCATCCAGTAACAAGTTTTGAGACCTTTAAATACAAGTGGATTATCCGATTTCAATATGCTAATGTACCCCAAAAAGTTTTTACATTAAAAAAATCTCCACCCCACCCCAACTGTGAGATAATTTGGGAAGGGGTGCCCAAACTTTGGCCCAAGATTGAAAAAAGGCAAATATATAAATGCGAAGAAAAAAAACCCCCAGAATTTTTAATATGCAAATGCCTGTTAAACCTACAGGATATTTTAAACCTGCTATCCTGCCACGACGACTGGAGTAAACCCACGCAGACACAGGGAGGACATGCAGACTCCACACAGAAAGAAATTTACCCCGGGACCTTCTTATTGTGAGGCAGCGGTGCTACCCACCGAGCCACCGTGCTGCCCCTTTATAGTATATATGTGATATAATGTGTGTGTGTGTGTGTGTGTGTGTGTGTGTGTGTGGGGTCATGTCCAATCAGCATCCATTTTAGTCAACGACGAACAATAAATCAAGCAAACAGCAAAGCATCCCGTTTTACCCCCTTACTCTGGTCAGGGTCATGGGGAGGGTCTCGAGCCTAATTACTGGCACAACAAATTTCACAAATGCCAGTCCAACTCTGTGTTGCGCAAACACGCCAACTGACCTTGACAGGAATTGGACCCAGGTCCTCAGGAACTGCCGTTTCCAGTAGCTGAGCCACCGGAGCGTAAACAAATGCATTTAAATTATTACGATCTTTTTCCCGCACTCTTTTACTGAAGCGGCCAATCCAGAGCCGTTCTTGCAGCGAGGCCAGCTGCAAAATTAAAAAGCCCTGTCTGTGATATCTGCCATCGCTTTTGTTGCCGTTTCACGGAGCGCCTATAAACAGATAAATCCGTCTGTAAACACGTTTGAGTAAACATGCGGAAATGACTATTCGCGAGCGCAACATTTACAGCTGCCTCCATCTGAATGCAGTTCTTTGGTGTGTTTAAGGCCATCAACCTGCAATTACTTTGGACCTAAATAATAAGAAAAAAGACTGAAGGGCAAAGATTGTTACGTTTAAGATTCTGAGCAACTGAACGAAATTGATGTGGTCAAATACAGTCATAAAAAAAAGAGGAAAAAAAGAGGCTCGTGTTACCCTGACGATCAAACGACCATTTCAAACGACTGCGCATGGCCTGTGGAGGCCCAGCGTAATCACATCTTTAAACGTGACACCATCTATCACCGTCCTCTTGACGATTACGCGAGCGAAAAACCGCTCTGTCCGGCCCCGGCATTCCTTTAGTGAACGAG
The DNA here is from genome assembly GCA_034780495.1 of Parotocinclus cesarpintoi. Classification (NCBI taxonomy): domain Eukaryota; kingdom Metazoa; phylum Chordata; class Actinopteri; order Siluriformes; family Loricariidae; genus Parotocinclus; species Parotocinclus cesarpintoi. The sequence continues at coordinate 2,802 of JAUZSV010066948.1, forward strand.
CGAGAGAAAATGTAGAAATAGCACAAATCAAAGCAAGCAAAAGAAGGAGTCCAGTAAAGAGGAAGTAATGTTTTCCCTGTGGTCTCGCTCCACGCGGTCAGAGCCTGAGACTTTGTTTGCTTTGAAGCCCTTATCAGAAGCTTTGCTGAGCATTTCGTTCATGCCCACTGCTACAGACTCATTAAATGTTCATGACGAGCGGCAGCGATGGGATGGCAGCGCGGCTGTGGATGGCGGCAGAAAGAAGCCTATCCAAATGCAGTTCTGAGAACGAGAAATTAAAGGCAGCCGCAGATTCGGAGTGATAACCTATTCCAACTTGCGCGTATAAAGCCGAAACGGAGACTAAAGCAACCTCTGAAATCTTGAAAGAAAGGTTCCATTTTGAGCATGAATAATTCATTGCGCCTGTGGGTCCTCTGGGGATATGCAAGCTTCAAAATCAAGCTCAATATTTTCTTCCTGCGCACTGCGCTCGGGACCTTACTGTTATTCGACAGCACCTTGCGGAGAGGAAGAAAGTGACAAAACGTGGCGCGAGAAACGCTGGCTGCGTCCGAAATCGCATACCTCCGTACTATACAGTAGGCGAGAGCATGTAGTGTGTCCGAATACAAAGTATGCTTGAAAAAGTCCCTGCATGACGTCCTTAATCGGCAGCCATTTTTAAGTATGCAACCAAAGCCCACTATCCTATCCCATGATTCAACTGGAGCAACAAATGCGTTCGATGCTGATGAAGTAAAATGACGGACGGCGCTGAGGTGACGGTTTACAAATGTAAGGAAATATTTCAAATTAAATATAAACAAATATTTGTTCATTGAAAATATTTTTTAATTGAAAAATCTTGTCAAATAAGTATAAATGTTGGCGAATTGGGCTTTTAATGAAACGAATGGAGCCGATTTTTGGTTGGTTGGCGTGACGACATGTGTCCCATGACATTCGTAAGATGGCGGGCGTAGTGCGTCTGAGGTTCTGCGTATACTGCATACTCGCGTACTTAAAGAGCGTGCTGCTTTAAAGGCCGAGCAGTGCGTACTAAATCAAATCTAGTATGTACTGTCAAAGTATGCGATTTTGGACGCAGCCGTTCTCTCCTCTCCTGACCGACCACAAAGGCGCTTTCCCGTCGGACGATTGGTCCGGAGCGCAAAGGCGGGCACTAAAAGTATCAGTGCAGGTTTAGACGTTAAAGCAGAGAGATGATGCGTTCCAACAGGGCAGGCTTGAGTCCGTCTGAAAAACTTCTACCCCGACATTAAACCAAGCAGCAGCTTCATCATTAAGGTGTCCTGAAGGAAAATGGGAGCTGATGGCTCATGCTGGATGCTTGTCAGAATTATTACGCCTGATGTTCCGTGCCTTTCCGTTTGGACGCCGGCGGCCACAGGAGGCCGTTCTCTGCTCGGCTGCTCGCTTGACAGTTGACGAGGCTCGTGGTGATGTCATTCACAGCTACGGGCTTAAAGACAGAAATCAAGGAGCTGTTTAAGTCGGTGGATGCGTGCATGTGTTGAAGGGGCTCTGTGCGTTTTAATAAAGCGCTTGGCGGCACTCGCAGCTGTCAGAAACGTAGAGCAACCCCCCCCCTCCCCCTCCCCAAGCCCCCCGGCAAAATTAGGAGCAAATAATGGCAATTTGGTTTCAATTTGACGTGATGCATTACAAAGTAAATTCTTTGCACGAGGAGAAGGGAGCGGGGAGCGCCGAGTCGTCTTTCCCGCTCTTTTTTTTTCAGAAGTCGTGAATACGGGAAGCCTGTCTGAGTGCTTCATGTGACTCAAACGCTTTTCAGGGCTGCAGAAAATCACACTATGAGACGAGTCACGTAGAGCTGGTGGTCCTTAATGACAAAGCCACCTGGGAGTGAGACATGGAGTAGGATGAGTAACAACACGCTGCTATCATTTGTGACCCATATTAAACAAGCTGGATCCTTTCAATTCAAACTTTATTGGCTTTGGAAGGTTTTTCAAATCCGTTATGTTCAACATCAGACTGCAATTCATTTCTGACGCACCCTAAGGCTGGGTCATACCCGTACAGGTTTGACCCATGTTCACTGTTGAACGTCGCTTCAATTTGGAGTCAGAACTGTTTCAATAAAGAAGAATTTTAATCGCAAGCTTCCGTTGTACATTAAATGCAGTGACACAAGCTTCATGACTGGCTTTTCTAAAGCGAACCTTTGATGGACTGGGTACATGCTCGTCTGTGGCCTGTGAATACCAGGGTTATGCTCCCCAACTGATTCTGTACCTTTTTTACCTCAAGGTCTGACAAGTGACTCCATGATGCTTTATTTCGCACTACAATATTACAGCATTTGTAAAACTTTCTAACCGCAGAACTGCCACGCACTAGATGTCATTCTTTACCGAACCATTTTGAGTAAACACTTGTGTAAAACTGCCAGAAAAGATCAGCATTTATAGAAATACTCACTAATCATGCCAAGGTCAAAATCACTGGGATCACAGTGTTTTTGTTCATACTGATGGTTGAGTTTAAACTTGGTGTTATCCGAAATGTAAAAAAAAAAAAGAGTTCAGTAAGAACATGGATAAACATTATTTTCTCAAATTCGATTTTCTCTTTTTATTTCCAAAAATATGTGCTTTAAACAAAAACGAAGTTAAGTCAGAGCTATTTCTTTAGCGCGTTTTAAAACGGAGCATTGTCTGAAAGCAATTTTGGGCCGCTTTCTGATTTATAAAGCCAATCCCAAATTGAGAGCCCAGGGCGACAGTGGAAAGGAAATACTCTAAATATTGTGAGGAAGAAACCTCGGGATGACCGTGCTGCCCACACCGTACTGTATTTATCAATGTGTAACTTGCGCGTTAGAACAGGATGCCGTTACGTCTCAAATTAGGGTCTGTCATCTGTTTAGTCTCTACAGACCATGGCCTCGAAACCTAAAGCCACCGTAACCAATCAGCACAAAGTTTCTGGTCAAAACACTGCTGCGCACAATACCAAAAGTTACAACCGATGGTTCCAACCCCAAAGCTGCAGGGAAAGCAACTTAAACTAACAGATTTCACCCAACAAACCATTGACAAGTAAACGAAATTGGAAAAACGTGAAAATGCCGAGGAGTCACGTCAGTAGAGCTTTTAAAGCATGCAAAACGCAGTATTAGAACAGATTTATTCCGATGGGTTTCAAAGAAATAGGTCTCACGTTCCCTCCGGCGCTTGTGTTACCTCTGGTATAAGACTGTATTTAAAATAATTTGACTCAGACGAAGAGGATGTAAAGGTCCTTAAAAAAAAACACCATCAACTCCATCAGATGGTCCAGCTGGCACAGCGAGCGTCGAGTGGAACAGCGAACAATCCAACATGCAAAAGAATTGCTATTTCCGAGCTGTAAAATGCGTTTCAACTAATAATACTGACCTCAGTGTCAGAGCAGAAGAAAACCACAAAGTATATGAACAGGTCCTCTCACACACACACACACACACACACACAAATCCCCAGTCGCCACTTTATTTCCACTCTACACACCGAGCTTGGAGTTGTGTGTATCTGGACAGCCCGTGTGCTATTCATTACCAAATCGGGTGAAACACTCTACTTCACTGGGCAATTATGCAAATTCCACTCAGGCATAAAAAGATTGTGTTGTTTTTAAAAAAAAGTTTGGTTTTTTTTTCCCCCTTTGTGACTTTCACCTGGCTCCGACTATGGAAGCTATAAAATCTAGTACATGTTTGGATTGAAAACCAGTCAGGCTTTTGCTTTGGTCTTGAATTCTTAATATGACACATGGATGAGGCATATGGGCTATTAAAAAATGCATGACCTTTAGTAATTCAATCCAGATTGTGAAATGGCTGCAAAAAAAAAACCAGGCCTGAATCATCAGGCCTAATGTAGAAAACAGCGTAGGAGAACATACGTCGAACAAAACGGGTCTTACAGACACGGGGGGGGGAACACGGTGCTCTGTACTTTTCTGTTCAATGCAAATGGTCGGCGGTATGAAGCGCGTGTCGGCGCTAATTGTGCGTTCGCACGCGGAAAACAGTAATCATTTTAAGTTCTGTTTACTTAACTGCTCGTACGCTTCTTCTCGGGTGCATTAAGTGATTAGTGTGGATGGAGCCTGCATGAGCCTGTCCCGTGTTCTCAGCGTGCCGTGCTGCAACGCATCCGATGCCGACATCTGGACGGCATTAATTACCTGCATTAAATCTAGCTACAACTAAATACACAGCTAGAGGACCGGTGCGGTTTGAGGGGAGGGGGGGTTGGTGTTTGGGTTCATGTGGAATTTGGGAAATTTCCCTGTGCACTGAGAGCATTATTGTTTTTAAGGACATAACACATCTTTCGGCAAATAAACAACCCACAATGTCATTTCCAATGAATTTCATATCCAGTGTGGGTGAACACAATGGGCCGCTAATAATAGTACCAAACAGAGGACGAGAATTTAAGAGAGCGGACTAGAGAGAGAAAGAGCGCTTTTAATTCTCTGGAAGCCTCAACGCCGGATCAAACGCGCTCCAACGCTTTGTTTATTTAAGCAGTAAGTTCAGGGCTGTATCTGATTGCTAAAGGAACGGAGTAATTCCAAATGATTCTGATTTCACCCCCTCCTGCTCCCACTCTGATAAAAGAGGGTACATTATGCTTCTCAATATCCCCCAAAAAAGTCTTCCATATGTGAGCGGGAGGATCAATCTTTTCTCTGCATCTAATTATTCAAATTTTCCATGAGCAACATGTTCACACTGAGAAGCCAGCGCTCGTTTCCTTTCAGGCCAGAGAGTCTCAGTCAACGAGATCGGATTTTAGTTTCATTTATATGATAGGTAGACGGGGCACTAATATTAGGCTGATGAAATATCCCCTGGTTTTTGGAGCACTGTCTTTATGTGCTGCCTAAATGACAGTCTGTAGTAATGGTGGGAACTGGAAAGGAGTTCCTGATCCGAGACGCATCACGATACAGGAGAAAGATATAAAATATAAAAACAGCTCAAATATACTGGTTACAAAAAAAGAGGGGATATTTCAAATGGGATATGAAGCGATTATAAAAGGAGCATTTGATTTGATTTTTATTAAGCAAGAGATTCAGGAAAAGCAAAATGAAAAGTCTGATTACACAAAGTGATATAATCATGGGGTGACCAAAAGCATGTCAAACTGGACCAAAGTGCTCTCACATTAACGGTTCATTAGGGTGTATGATCACCCAAGAGTGCCAAAACACACTGACCGTAATGGGGTATGGACAGGATCAGATGATCCAGCAGTTCTTGTGGGATCCTCTTCAAGTTTTTTGAAATATCAAGTCAAGTCAAATTTATTTCTATAGCACTTTTTTTTTTACAATGGAGCATTGTCTCAACGCAGCTTTACAATATTCTATGATCTTAAAAGGCCAATCCTAAATTAAGCAAGCCTAGGGCGAAAGTGTCAAGGAAAAACTCTCTGAATGTAGAAGGAAGAAACCTCGGAACCAACACTAAGTTGATTGAGCTCACGCTTAACAACGAGAAATGGTTTTTTTTGTTAAGAAAATAAAAGCTCAACCAAATAGTTTTTTAAAATCATGGCACAATTATTGGTACCCTACATTGTTGGAACTTTAGCAACTTCCCTGTTTGCCAACCGAACAGCACACAGAGTCCTAGAACTGTAATGAGATGAGAGAATAAAAAACAAGAACATTTTGGATATCCCCTATACAAAGGGCAAAAATGTTAGGCCACCATAAGGCTTGTTTTAGCAATGCTATATTGACCATATACATACCATGAGGTCATAATTATACTGCTCACAAAAAATGGTGGGTAATTCTGGGACTGTGGTAGCCTAGTGGCTAAGGTACTGGACTCTGGACCTGAATGGATCTCAGGGTTCAAATCCCACCTCTGCCAGGCTGCCACAGTTGGGTCCTTAAGCAAGGCCCTTAACCCACAATTGCTTGAATAGTAAGACTGTATGAACTGCAAGTTGCTCTGGATAAGGGCGTCTGCGATTGGACATGTCGCTCCATAATACTATTTTCCACCAATCTTCATTCTAACCTTTGTAGGCTTTTTAAAAAATCTCTTTGTTTGGATTTTTAGAACTAAATGGCGGTTTTTCTTTATTTAATATAAATATTCCTTTGTTTCTTTGAGCAGTGTATAAGCTATGGTACAGTCCGAGTCATCTTAATACCTCGTATCATTGATAATTCAGTGGAGAGTGGAGTCGAAGCACTGCACTGCGCTGTATTATGTTTTTTTTAAGCACAGTCCTACTCTACAGTACAGATAAGCACTGATAAATGACCTTCTCATCAACGTCTGTTCATTTTAAGACTAATTAGAATTACAAAACTAATTATACTAGGAAATAAACATCTGTCGCTGAATTCCTGCAAGGTGCTGGTCAGATTAAGGAAGGCTTAGTCTGGGTAGCTTGACTGCCACAAATATTATTTAGGTCATATTTTGAAGCTTTTAAATTGAATTACATTTCAATATTGATTTAATTAGCATTAACGAGGTGCTAAAGTAGGAACTACGTTACAGTCTTGGTTTCGCAAGGACAGTTTCAGTGTTGGAATTTTCCTCTTGGTAGAGCTACTCTTCATTTACATACTTAAAGTTTCAAGTGTTTAAAAAGTGATGCTGTGTTGTGCAGTTGTGGAAATGAGTGTTTCATTGCCTCTTGGTTGTGTGCAGCCAGCGAGACATGTTTATTGATCTTAATATCCTATTGTGGTAGCCTAGTGGTTAAGGTACTGGATTATGGACCAGAAGGTCCAGGGTTCAAATCCCACCTCTGCCACAGCTGGGTCCCTGAGCAAGACCCTTAACCCACAATTGTAAGACTGTCCTGATTGTGAGTCGCTCTGGATAAGGGCGTCTGCAAAATGCTGTAAATGTACGAGTTAACAGTTCGGTTCTAGAGTGTCTTTAACTTGGGAACCACGGTTCTGTGTATTTTTTTGGATAGACTGATATGTAGACCAGCTTCGGATGCTGTATCTCGAGATAAATGTTATATATTTTTGCCATATATAGTTTTTCAATATCCTTAACGTTAAAGTTTGTGGTGCCACATTACTCACAAGGCTTTGTTGCAATAAAAAAAATAGGATCCAGGCGTTTTTGAACCCTAGACCAAAGCCAAATGTAAAGCTTTTTTTTTTTTTATGTGCGTTTTTTGAACGGCACATCATAAAAGAACGAGAACACGAACAGATTGCTTGTGTATTGTCTCTGGAGATTGTTAAAGCATTCCACCCAGTCAACATTTACAGTGTTTATGTGCTGCTACACAAACCAAACACATCTGCACTGAGCACAAGAGTGAAGGAAACAAACAATTATGCTGTGTTAGATTAGTGTTTGTTTCACTCAATTGATTTTAAATCTATTTAACCGTTACGCCCGTCTCCATTTCTGGCATTCTGGATTCCGCCCCAGCTTTTTTTTCACACTGTCATAGTCTAATGATTCAGCCCTGTATCACTGGTGATTCCTCTAGGGCAGACTATTGATTCTTCTGTGTCCCATATAGCCTCAATCCCCCTGCTATTTAAACCTCTTGTGTAAAGAGTCACATGCTACGTGCATTCTCTTTTGCTCTCTAGCCTAACTAGTATTTTTTGGATGAACATAGCACTTGCTTGAAAGAGAAAAACTGGACCTTGATCATGAACCTTTCGACCCAGTGTCAGGTTGAGCCAAAATGTTATTACATTTGTAGCTCTTGTCCGTACATCTTAATCTCCATCCAATCCAAATCCAATGAAGTTAGGACATTGTGTAAAAAATCTGTTGATGTTATTATGGACTGTAAATGATGAAATCCCTAAATACTTTGCAATTGCACGTTGTTTGTCATCAACTTTTGGACTTTTTGCTCTTGCAGTCTTTCACAAAGTGGTGATCTTCGCCCCATCCTTGCTTTTGAACGCCAGCCTTTTGGCGATGCTCCCTTTATATCCAATCACGACACCAAACTTTCCCAATTTTTTCTTGCCCCTGTCCCAAATCTTTTGTTACAATGTGTTACAGGCATCAAATTCTAAATGCGTGAACATTTGCGTAAAACAATAAAGCTGATCCGTTTGAACATCAAATATCTTGCCTTCGTAGTGTATTCAAGTGACTATGGGTTGGATTTTTAGCGTATTCTCTTTTTATTTACGTTTTACACAACGCTACAACTTCATTGGAACTGGGCTTGTACAAACAAGCCTGACAAAATCCAGTATGTAAGCAAAACCAATGCTTTCATAAAAGATCTACGTTTTCTTCGAAAAAATATGATCAATCAGCACTTGGCCACATGGTTGCACTCGAAGAGAATTGCAAAATAAAGACACAACAGATCTTTTTTTAAGGATCAAAATAATGGGCCGTTTTTAGTAGCACTGTATGCAGTAAACATCCTCCAAATAAAGCACAGGATGCACTCGCAGCTCTGCGATTGATTTATTACAACACAAATTATTAACACTTGTGAACAACGGCCGTGACACGAGAAGGTCCTTGACGATAAACAACAATGGGCTCCTTTGTTTCTTCTTTCTTGTCTCGACAAAACAACAGGCTATCATTAATTCTTCTCCTCATTGCTATGCGCCAATCATGCTCTAATCATACCGCATTCCAGTCACAGTGGAAAAAATAAACGACGTGCTTTTATTCGCAGTCATGGTCGCCCTGTTCTTTATAGAATTCATCGACTGGGAAAGAGATAAAGCCTAAACCAGCCTCTTTTTACTCTCCAAACACGTGTCCAGTGACAGGAATGGAAACCATTAATGTTCTGTCTTTGTCTGATGTGAAAAAAAAAATCCCTCTCCACTTCATAATGCAGCTTTTATCCCTGTGCTTCACACTGCAATCATTAAGCATATGCCCACATAATAATAGTGACTTCCTAAAAATAAACGTCCTCAGAGACAGGAAATGAATCAGGACAGGGGAATAACAGTGCTGCCATTACTGAGCATCTATATATATAAAAACACTTCAATAATTCCCCCGCCATTAACCACGTCCATCTAAACAGACATTTTCTACCTCTAGTTCTGGGTGGATCAAGCTTGGATCTGGTAGGATTTTTGGTCTCTTTTACCAGCATGGCTAACAAAGCCTGGGCTACATTGTACCCTGGTTTGAGAGGAATCTGGCAGCGTTAATTGTTCAGGCTGTCACTGGGAGTCACATGACCTGTCGGGGTCAGGCCCTGCTAAGGAGACGGCCAAATTGGGTTCTGTTTGCCTGTGGGGGGTCATTGGCCCAATGATCACATCATACACAATGTAGCATTGTCTTCAGATTCCAATGTGTTTAATATGAAGTGGTGTTAGTGCTTCTAATACTGGAAGCGACCTGGAACTGGTTCTAATGTGGACATTTTTTAACAGTTTAACAGATGGACACTGCTGTTATATTAGAATTATATTTATGCATTTTTTACTTTTCCTCCGCCTTATCCTGGCCGGGGGGGATAAATAGTGGTGGGCGGGGTTGGGATTCTGAAGGCTATACTGGAATTTATCATATAAAACCAGGATTGGGTGCCAGTGCGTTAGTCAAGGTTTGGAAGGTTTCGCTCTTGCTCACTTTCCTCCACTTCCTGGACACAAACCTGTGACGCCGCGATGGTGTTTAAGCAAAGTGCCACTCCACGGAGAATACCATAATCAGTTCATTTTTTTTAACTCTAAACCGATGTTTTTGGACGACTAATTGTGGAGCTAATCACATGCCAAAGGTTTAATAACAAAAAATCTATATTGGAAAATATATGTTGCAAATCCAGATTACAAAATTTAAATCAAATATTGTTCATTTCTTCTCTATATATGCCATATTATCTGATCCTCATTTAAGTCATGCCACTCCAAGGCTATTAGACCAGTAGGAAAAAGTGGCTAAATTCATAGTAAAAAAAGATATAAAGTTATATTTACAAAATAACAAAACTAACTCTGTATCTATTTCTTCCAGTCCCACTACACCCAACTCACACGTTTCTATTTACAATAAAGGCCGTAAATAGAAATATGTTGTGCTGTCACATAAAAAACAGTTTCTCATTCATGTTTCTCATACATGGGAGAGTGTACTGAGTGTACTAACCAGTGTACTGTACGCACCTCTGCAGTGACATAAGAGTTGGCCCAGATTAAGAACAAAATGAAGATAAGAAGAACAAAAAGCAAACAGCAACGTGCAACGTTTGCAGTACCAAAATCGCCGACACAACCACCACAAATTCAAACGTTATTCGCCACTTTACAACCCACAGGGACATGTAAGTGGCTGTGTCTGTTAAGCTAACGCTAACTGTTAAGCTGTGTGTCTGTTAAGCTAACTGTTATAGCAGGGACTTGACTTGACTTGCTCGACTTTTTCCCACAGTGACTTGGGACTTGAAGCTTAAGACTTGAGACTTGCTTATGACTTGAAGCTTAAGACTTGAGACTTGCTTATGACTTGCACATGTGTGACTTACTCCCACCTCTCCCACCTCAGACTACAGATCACATAAGCTGCAGTTTAAAGAATGTCTTGTAGATTTTAAGTAGGCAAACCTGGACCTGTACGGTTCAATCCAGCCATAGGGCGATTTGATAAGAACAGTAGTTCATCTATCAATACAGATTGGGTGAGATGTGTCCAGAACAGGCTGGGAAAGAAACCCCATTGGACGTTTCCATTAAAAGACAGAACAGATACAGTGTCGACACAAGCACAACCAACTTACACCATTCCTGCTACCAAAACCCGCCCTGTCATGGATGCCAATGCTCTGTAAAAAAAACGGAACTGGACAGCAGTTTAAAAATCCTGTTATTGGCTTTACAAAATGAATGGCAAGGCTAAACATGGCTGATTTTCCACCATGTAACAGTCTTTTAAGACCCAGTGTTCCAACGTTTTCATTTTCCCCCCTCTGCCTTCTCTCAAATTTGTGCTTCCAAACCCGTATAATTTCTACAGCTTCGGCGTAGAAATAACAAAAAAAAAAAACACTCAATACCAAGTCCGCTACAATTACTGCTCTTGTTACAACGTTTAAAGCCTAGCCGTTTTAATCAAGCTCCTTAACCAGTCTCTTTATCTACAATCTGCCAGGTTCCAGAACAATCTCTCAAAAATGCCCTAAGAACAGCCGGTTCATAGCATACGTGTCCTTTATAGACAGCAGATAAACCATTAAGTACACTGTGAGCTATTTACACAAAGGTTCGAGTTATGACATAAACAAGCTTAATGTGGGGAAAGAATAGCCTGATCTTGGCTCAAACGAGCTGGCCATTGGCAGCAAAATCTGCTCTGTTCACAGAGAAAGAAAGTAGCAGCTCATGTTTGTTCATTTATACGTAAAAAAAAAAAACCCCATCAGTGTTATTGTATATAGTATGAGAAGACGGCCCTGATGGGTTGGTGCTGAATTTAAACATGCTGTCCCCCTACAGTGGCTTCTCAAAAGTAGTACACTCAAACCCTGTTATCTGAATGCACCTCCTTCCCAGATACAGATAATGAGCATTTGGGCAACGAGAGCTATTATTTCCTATATAAAAAAGTTGGATAAAATATAAAATACACAGCCATGACCTCATTATTAGGCAGTGTTTCAAAACAAGTGGGGATGAGGTCTGATGGTATGACTTTGGTTTTGTGTGTTTCTAAGCCTCACGGCAGTGGTTAAGGTTACTATTTATTTAATTATTTGGCTTCTATAACGTCGCTTATCGGCATCAGTGGCCATCCAGCGACACGCACAAGGTTAGATCCATACACAAGTTGTCTTGGTCCTCTCAAGGTTTCTTCCTCCTAAATAAGGGACTTTTTCCTTGCCACTGTCGCCATAGACTTGCTCAAACTGGGATTGGCCTTTTTTAGATAATATACTGTTGTAAAGCTGCTTTGAGACAATGCTCCATTGTAAA
>JAUZSV010067057.1:0-14741 GCA_034780495.1 Parotocinclus cesarpintoi
ACATAAAAATCATTAGGGAATGACTCATTTCATTTCAGAAACAAACAACTTTTGAAAATTTGTTGACCAGTGTTATGATCCATAATCTTGTTCCAACAGAGCATGTTAAGGTGTTGAATATATTGGATGGTAAGCGATCAGTCGATTCTCGTATTTGGTGTTGGATATGGGGAAGCTGAGTGGTCTTTCTGCTGAATGGCAGTGGAAACTCCCAACACCCCCAATAAATTTGGCTGACCTTACTGGAGAGTTGGTTAACATCATCCTGGTTCATCAACTGAGCACAGTAAAGTTACCAACTTTACCAACTGGGACTAGCAGTTAAGGTTCCGGATTCTAGACCTGATGTCCCAGGGTTCAAATCCCATCTCTGCCAAGCTGCCATAGTTGGGTCCTTAAGCAAGGCTCTTGAGCTTTGATAGCTTGGATTGTAACACTGTATCAGCTGTACGTCACTCTGGATAAGGGCTTCTTCTAAATGCCGTAAATGTAAATGCACCAAGCTCATTCCGTAGGTCATTGCGAGTCGCCTGAAACACGCTTGGCCCATTCTCAGATCGGTTTGTGATATTAACTATCCAACATAATAGTATGGAAACCTAGGCTGTCTGTGAGAACTGGCAAAATACCTATATACTGTGACTAAAACTAGGGTCAAAGCGTTCAGAGTTCCCATGTTAAACCCTGTCCACTGCCCTCAATGGGCACTCGAGTGTCAGAACTAGAATCTGGAATAACGGAAGGTCTGTTGCCCTGAAAACCGATTACGTGACCATAGTATCTTGCTCACTGGTGTACTTTTGAGTGCCATTGTCATAAGTACTTCCATAAGGCATTCTAACGTTTGTCACGTTTCCTATTTTATTTACATTACAAAAGCCATGCAGTCTTCCTAGTATACACTCCCCTTTTGTCATAATACGTTAGTAACGTGCCATGGCTGTTTTTGACAGACCAATGCACTTAATATGCGAGAGACAACGCTTTATAATCCGTGGGATGAAATACATTAACCAGACGTTTTTGACAGGTTTGTCTTAGTGTTTCTTGTTTTATATTCGTTGTGTATACTATGCTGGTGATTCACAAAGCACCCTTTTATCCCTACCATAGGAATTAGAGTCTTTAGTTTAGAAGAAATCTCTCCATGATTCTGATATGTTTATCAAGACATGTTATCTGGTCGTCTTTTACCATTTTAATAACTGGATTCACCACCTCCATCCTGCTGCTGGTTGTGTATTTGCTTGTTGCTGGACTTCGATACCTGTTTCGACATCTTACAGAGTCTCCCGTACGGTCTATCTTTGGCCTGCGGTGGGAGTTGCTGCCCTCGCGTTAGTTCAGATCTTCTGTGTAGTGCAGGAGCAGTGGTATCTCTTTATTTGACTGCTCGTCCGTTTCTGTGGTGTGCAGCAGCACATAAACAATCTGACGTCGCCCATCAATCAGTTTGTCACTACTGTGTTAGATGGTCTAGAATTCTTTCGTGGATGCCATTGGCTTCTCCTTGTCTGTGACAGCCTCTAATGGCAGAGGGTGATTGTTTAAGGCAGGGGCGTCGTGGTCTTTGTAATGAATGGCGGCGGCAAGTGGCGAGTCTGAAAAAAGACCCTGAGGAGCTTCCAATGACTTCGGGGACAATCTCTCTAGCTGAGTTGGTGTGGCCCTGGCAGAGGGTTGATTATCGTTCTCTTGAAGCAGTGCATCAACTGAGCATAATGCAGCTGAGGAAACGTTATTGACCTGTCCCATGGCTGATTGTGAATCCCCTATAGCTGTGTCTCTCCCTGCCCCAAGCTTGGCCTGTTCTTGGATCGGGCTGTGTATAACACTTTGTAGGTCTTCAGGCAGTTTGCTCATCCCAAGGTCTGTATCCACTGGACTAGTCTGGGCACCTAGGCTGTCGTTAAGGACAGGCAAAACCTCACCTGTTCTGGTGCTCGTCTCTCTGCTGTTGTGATCTAATACGCCGTCAACTTTAGTGCAAATAATACTGAGGCTGGAGCTTTTGTAAACGTTATTGGACTTGTTGCTGGTGCTGATATGGGACACGTCCTTGCTTTCAGAAGCCGAGGTTGGACTGGGTTTGCTGGTGCCGTTTGCACTTTTATTTATATTATTATCTACGCTGGTGACGACGTGAGTCAAGTTTACTGCTTTACCTTCCCCGCTTTCTCCCCCCTTCTCCCCGGGTTTGTGAATCCCTCGGTTCACGAGGTTGTTGCCTGTTTTCTGTGGGAACGCTCCATTTTCGGTTTCCTTGATTAGCTGGAAGGATCCCTGCACATTGCAGAGGAGTGCACCCCCTTTCCATCCTACTGTGTTGCCCGTCGGTGCATACGGTACGTGTACCGATCTCACAGACTGAACAGGGACACAGTGCTGAGAGAGCAGGTGCTGGGATTTCTTTTGAAACGTTTTAGGCGCGGCCTGGAACACAGTGTTGAACATCTTCCTTCGTGTATCCTCGATTTCCTCAGGAGACCAGCTGATTCATTGCTTCAACCTTTGAGCCGCGAACCAGAGCTTGATCTGCTCCTCGGGGAAACCCGACACTACGGTGAGGTAGCAGAGCTCTGCTTTAATAGGATACGGGAACTTGGCAAACGATGCCTTAAGGAAGCTGTTTAAGTCCATCGCCGGTTCGTAGGTGGGAATGCTGCTTAAAGGAATCATCACTTTTGGGAGGTCGCTGTTTGGATCCGGAGACGGGTTCACGTTCCAAAGGGGCCTCGCGTTTTGAGGCGGTAAACCGTAGGCGTTTGGGGTTTTCAGCATGGGGAATGAGACGGTACCGGTAATGTGTGCAGGGAGTTCATGCCTCCCAGTGGTGCCATTACCAACCACCATGAGCCTGTCATTAGCTAAATCTGTTCTCCGCATCTCAACCACGTGGGGGAACACGATGTCCTTTTGCTCCCCTTTGACCATCAGTTTCATAACAGGCATCTTGCTAATGGATGGACCAGACTCACTGCTGTGGTCCTTTTCTCTGAGCAGTTCCTGTTCCACTCGGATAAGGACGTGGTGCTTCGTAACCTGCAGAGACCATCTGGCGGGGTTCGCTTCCAAGTGCGTCTTTGCGTTATGCAGTGCAAAGCCCTCGAAGTTCTCGAGCGAAACATTGCAACTCAGGCAGTAGAACAGCGGCTGCGTATGGAAATCTGTGTGGCACGTGTCCATGTGGCTGAGAAAAAGGTTCAGGTCTGTCGTCTCGAACCCGCACGGCAAACAGCTGTGTGTGACCCGTTCGGAGCACGTAGAGCTGCCGGCGTGTTTGGGAGTCCTCTGGGCCTCATCGGCATTCTTGCCAGAGATGCTCAGGACGCTGTCTTCGGGTATCGTGGGCAGGAGTTCTGGTAGGCATCCCACCACAATCTCCTCTCGTAGGGTCTTGCTCTTGGCAGGCACCATGCACGGAACGCTCGACTTCCTCTTGCTTGCCATGTTGCAAGGTCGTGCAGGTTACTAAAGTGTCCGCCCTCCCCCCCCGCACTGGAATTTGATCTTCAGAGTCACTGGGCGGTCATTGTGAGCTATGGGTAATCACTGGCGTAGGGCTCGTCCCCATTGTCCAGCAGAGGGATCTGGAAATGCCCTAGGAGCCTGTGGAAGAAACACTGAAATGAAACTAGTGCACAGGTAGTCTACTATCTGATCATTCAATAGTCATGTACACAGCATACTTCGATCTAGAAATCAGATTAATAAACCCAATACATTTATCTCAGTAATCGGATTTCTCAAAGCATGTATTCCCAGGTTTTCTCAGTCCGTGCATGCATGCAAAACATAACATAAAAGAGTAACATGGTTGCCAGATATATCTTATTCAAATAGTGTCTTCGCTACCTTTGGTATATTTCCACAATCCGGGTTGTTTCCGGTTGTAACTTGCGGGATCTGGCAACTCTGGAATTAAATGCAGCTTTTGCTAAACAGCTACCCAAAATTATTGGAAGTTTCTTTTTTTCGAGGTAGCTTATGAAAGTGTAAATTATTACGGTTCAGCCATGGTCATCTGTTGTCATTTGTCACATTGCACCACACCCACATCTGTGGGATCTGGTACTGATGGGAGCACTTCTTAATCAGGCAGTTTGGGGCCTTTTCTGAATTTGGTTCTGGAGTGATTCACATTTTTTCGGAGTTTGGTTCGCACTCTTGGAACACAGCAAACGTGAAAGCCGCATTTACAGGCCTTTCTTCTCCACAGGACTGTGTGTAGTCACAGTACACAAGTTTTTGTTTTGAGGCCTTTCTGTACGTCTAGTGCCAAATTTATTTGAGATGATCAACTTTGCAAGTATATAGTGTGACCGTGGAGCTTTTTTTCTGTGCCTTGAATGCACTCTCATCCAACTCTTAACGATAACATGATCACGAATGAACGATTCAATTTAAAAAAATGTGCAATAAATGTGCTTCAAAGACTAACTCATCCTGGATTTACAAAAAAACAGTCCCAGATGGGGTGTGACATCCCCTTTTACAAATCACTCTTTTTATTTCTCTTGGTTTTCACTCTGCTGTCACATTAGCACTAGTTACACCGTTTAGTGATGCACTGATCTGACTTGTATGTATTAGATTGTATTCGATTCGATTTGTGACTCATCATAGATCACTATCATTTATCGCCATGCAGAAATGTGATCAGTGCTTCCCTAACACTATTAATACACTTCTCTGCATTCGTACCCCAACGTTTCTTTCAGCTCCTCAAGCAACAAATGAGCGGCAGCCACAACAGCAGCAGCACCTCCCTGTTGAAAGCCAGTAGATTTCCGCGTGCAATATAAAACCAGATCATCAGTCGTCTGCCATGATCAGAACAAAGAGAGTCACTCTGGCCGAATGGCACACTAAGGAAAAGCAGAGGAAACTAAGTTTGACACTAACTGTAGGACTGAACAATAATTAGGAAACGATCATACTGTAAGCCTTTATGTTTGCGGTCCAAGCCTTTAGGATGGATGTCTATCAAGCACAATAGGCCTTGGCTAAGGTAGAGGAGGCCAGATATGACGGATAATGAACCAGAATGAGTGACAGGACTGCTGGGGAATCTCTGTCCAGTGGGAACAGAGCAGAGACTATATGTAGTTGCAGAACTCGGTTCAGACGAAGCCTCTTGTCCAGCACTTTAGCGCCGGCTTTTAGGAGGCTGAGAAATATGTTCCCCCTCGACCCATGGCTCCCAACCTGGGGTCTGGACCCTCAGGGGTTGCCAATTGACACGGGGTTTGGTGCAAGGCTCTGAGGTGCTCTGAGTTTGTCAAAATAAAAGTGATCAACTTTAAATTGAAAAAGGGTGGGGAAAAAGCAATCACTTCTGTTCATTTTTGCCAATATTAATTTGCAATAAATCCCTTTATTCTTTTGGTCTGTGTGGGAGTGTGTGGGCTGTGCCCAGCTTTTCTTAGATACTCGTAGGTCAGAGCCAAGCAAAAATTCCCCTATTGAAGTTTGCTTTAACAGCCAGGGTTTTACACATTATTAATTTCCCTGCAATCGTACATTTAATCGTTGTATTAAATTAAGTTAATTTCATAAACAGTAACGGTTTGCATAAAATAAAAGTATGTAGACTCACTATGACTTAACACAATGTCTCAAGGTACAGAAACAGGACCACAGTGCTCCTTGCTTGATTAAGTCAGGCTGTGCCTTTAGGAGGAGTTGCTTTATCTGGCAACCAAGACATCAGGCAGAGAACAAGAGGCTTCTAGACACAGATCTATTGAAAAGGAACTCAAAGACAGGAGCCTCAAGCAGTGCACCAAGGTTATAATAGTTTTGGATTTTTCATTATAGTTTAGTTTTATTTCGTTTTGACGTTTTTCTCTCAAATTCAGTTAGTTTTAATTTGTTTTTAGGTTGGGTTTGGTAGTTTTTATTAGTTATTATTATTTTTTAATGCGTAGTTTTAGTTTAGTTTTCGTTAGTTTTAGTATTAGTTTGAGTTTTTTCATACATTTGGTTATTTTTCAGGTGCTGGACCCAAAAAGGTTAGAGTAGGTATTGTGTAATAAAAACTCAACAAAAGATACCATTTAAAACATTTATTCAGTGTCTGTTAAACAACTAACTGTCCACAAAATCTGTAACAGTCCACAAGATAGCAGCCTTAAGTGCAAAATGTGTGTAATACATTTATTACAATAATGGAAATAATATATATAATATAATAAAAATATATAGTATAATATAATATAATATAATAAACGGTGAAAGCACTGCATTATGATTATAACACATCCCTTAAAAAATTTCTTGAATTTCTTTTACTCGCTTGATGTTTTGAATCCACAATATTTTGGGTCGTCATTGTTTTAATAGATTCATTCCTACATCCAGTGTTTTAATCCCAGTTGTCTCCAGTTTGCATCAAAACTGAACCAGTTTACCAGTTGTTTTTTTGGTTGCAGCCAGGCCTGTGATTTCAATCCCTGAGCCGTTTTCTTTAATTGATCTGTCGGCCGCAGCATTTTCCGTCCACCCAAACAAGAACGTTTTGCTCTACCTGTCATGTAATTATGACTTTCCAAAAAGCCTCATGTGCTGAATTTCTGACCTCGTTCATTATGGTTAATAGAAATACGTTTCCAGACATGTTAATGCTTCTTAAGGTTTGCAGGAACCGTCTGTGATTTACTGGAAAAGTGAATTTTGAGGTTTGAAACCATAAAGCGTATTTATAACTGTTTTTGCTATAAATATTTAATTGTGGCTAAGTACACTACATTTAGTCTTTAATCTTGGAGGGGATCGGCTGAGTAAATCCATGTTGATTATGATCAGGACTAAACAGGCTGAATATGGGCAGTGTTAAGCAACCCTGGAGGTTTGGATGCTTTACTAATGGCTTTGAGAAAGGCGATGAGCTCATGATCTGCTCACATCTTTAGCCGGTGCACACAGAGTCGCTTAATGATGCTGGCGGGTTTGGTTAACCCAGTGCTTTATAAAAAAAACAACAACAATTATTTATCTTCAATTTTGCCCGTATTCAGGTTTTAGGAGACGAACCGGAGCCACGGGAAACGATTCAGGGTGTCTGGAATTTACATCCTCATTTCATACACCATTTAGCATTTCTGTGCCTCTCACTCATCTTACTAATACTAACAGCAGTTTCATCAGGCTGTACTACATACAGACCGTGTGTTCGCTCGTCTCTGGGCGTCTGGCGCTGTCAAAGGGCACTGCCTGGACCCCTGTCTAATCCACCCCTCCCAGGTCTATAAACAGATGGGGGGGCCATTACGGTCAAATCCTCAGTGTGCATGTTTCCGGCCGAGCGTGTGATAAAATATTGATGGAAAAATTGAAATATTTGGCCCGCTGCTTAAGGCCTGGTTGGATCTGGAGTCGTGTCGAGTTACAGAGCTTTGTGCAACCGGAGCTTTATCCATCAACAAGCTTTCACACTCTGAGCTGCTCGGAACATCTTTAAATCGATAGGTTTTTATCACGGCAACTGGATTAAATGACTCGCGACTCCAGAGCAAGAAAGCATGCAGCCACAGTCTAATTCAGAAGGAATCCAAAAATCTGAGAAATGAGAAAATGTTCTTTTTGGTTCAGCCTCCTTTTTGCATCTTTCCTGACGTGTCGGTAGAGTTTTTGCAAGCTCTCGGAGCATTACCGCCCCGTTTGTGCTGCATTCAAATGGGCCGGGTTTGTCGTGTCTGAGCTTTGTTTTCTTGAGACTTTTAGAAAATCGCCTAGGATCTATGTCGTTGTTCCACAGTCTGGTGGCAGCACTGATGAAAATCCCTCTGACTGAAGAAAGGCAGACCAAAGTCCAGGGAACAAAGAGCAGGAGTGGATCTGCACAAATGCAGTAAGTCAGAGAGATAAGCGGGTGCCAGTCTCGTAAAAGCCCTGGAGGAAATGACTTACAGTAATGCAGGAAAACAAAAGCATGGACTAATTCATCCTGAAGGTCCAGCAAACCATCATAAACTGTAATCGAACACCTGGATGCTTGTCTTAGCCCACAGGAGGAGTTCCAGTAGGACAGAGATGGTTCTGCACTGAGAATTAGGTCAGACTGGTACCTGTGTGGGTGGCACGGTGGCTCACAGCAAGAAGGTCCCGGGTTCAAACCCAGGGTGGGCCGGCCTGGGTCCTTTCTGTGTGGATTCTGTATATAATGGATTGGTGCCCCATCTAGGGTTGTCCCTGCACTTGCGCCCAGGGTTGACGGGTGGGCACCAGCTGGCCCGCAACCCCGTGTGGATAAATCGGAAGATAATGGATGGATGGTAACTGTGTTAGATGGGGGCACCCTAGCTGCCACAACTCGATCAAAACTTTACCCTGAAAGTAAAGAATCAGGACTTTAAACGGGGTGGAATCAAAGCTATCTATAATAAGATTAAGCTGCTAATGCTAACGTTGGCACTTGGGTCAGGTGTGGGTGTCCTGCTAATATCACACCAAGAGCACAAGGAAAAGAGATAAACAACAAGGGTAAAAAAAAGGGATTTTTAATCATACCCTGTTCTAATTTCTGCCTTAAAATCAGACTGACCAATCAGAGCTCGGTTGCCGGGCAGAACAGCTCATCCTGCAAGAGCTTATACAATAACAAAGAGGCTGATTCTAAAAACATGGAGATTCAAATAAATGTGTTACAAACTGGAGAATGATGATGATGAAGCTCCCAGTGACTGTAAGGAAGCGTTTTATTGTTTATTAGAGCTTACAGAGGGTGAAAACCTAGCGCCCTTAAAAATCGGATCCGTTTATTGTCATGTAAAGAAATCTCTCGGAAATAAGCCCGCTCAACAGGTCTTGGGTTCAATCCCAAGCGTTTCAGACATGCTCGTTTGTGTGTTCAAGTGTGTGCGCCCCATAAAGCCCCAGCTAGGTCCCAGCTAGGCCCCAGCTCCCCTGCGACCCTGTACAGGATTAAGCAAATGAGAAAGTAATTTAAGGTATGAATAATGTTAAGGAGGTTTTGATAACCAGCTCTGTCCACGTTTGGACACAAATACACCCTACAAACACACACACACACACACACACACACCCCACCCGCTCTCTCCCCAGACGTGTCAGTAATGTAGCGTATTGATCCGAGTCTATAGATCTATTTGGCTCTATTGGAGCTGCTCCCCGGGGCTCACGGTCGTGTTTGCCGGACCCCTCGTTATGTCGTTCGATTTGTTTTGCGTTTTAGCCGATCTGAGCGGGTTAAAGGTGGTGTCCCCATTAGCACTTTCACCTGCCCTTCCATTAAAGGTCACAGAACCCATGTCCTTAGTCGTTAATAGTTTAGATCCCCCAGCAGACTGTGACAGAACATCAAAACAAGACCAGAATTGGATCTGGATCTGCCAGATCATAACCATTATTAGTTCTCATAGATTCTGGTTTAATCTCCCAGGCCTCCCGTCGTTCTGTCAGATGTAAACACTCAGCATCTCTGCTCTTGTGTCGTATTTACATGTTTACAGTCGGCTTCGCTCGCTGGTGTTTGCAGTAACGACCGTTAGAAAGTCAAGAGTGTCATAAAGCATGATGGTTACAGAAACTCGCTCTGGCTCTCTCCGTGCCGGCTGAGAGGATCGAACAAACAAGTCCATTTAGTCATTATTTCATCTCAGTCAGCGATAGAAACACAATAACTTCTACGTCCAGAAAGTGAAAAGGAAGAAGCAGGAGACAGGTGTGGAGTACGTGCACGAGAAGAATAAGAGAGAAAAGGGAGGAGGTGGAGGAGGAGGAGGAGGAGGCGGGAGAGGAAGGAATGGACAGCAGGGAGTGGTCAAGCCGCCCCAGCGGAAAGAGAGAAATGATGGAAAAACGTCTGTAATTTTCACCACGGGGTCTCTGCGTAATTGAGTTGCTGAAAGTCCGGACTCTGAGACAATTCAAAGCAAAGTGGCTGGGGGATGGACGCAGAACAGACGAGAAGGAAAAGGATGAGAGGTAATAAATAATACAAACGATCAGTAGAGTCTGATAAAGCCTGTTGTTTTTCATCCCATTTAAATGCTTCTCTTTCTCTCTTAATTGTATTTAACTGCGACATAAATGTCCAGACCCAGGGCTGTAACACTGATTCGGGTCTTCACTCCTGATCCATGTCCACTACGAGAACAGACAGTTCACCTACCATCTAGTAGTTTAAGCAGAGCTTAACATGCTGCTGTAACCAGATAATCAAAGTTATTTGTTTTGAATTCGTCTTTATATGGATAATAAATGGGGCGGCACTGTGGCTCGGTGGGGTAGCACCACCGCCTCACAGTAAGAAGGTCCCGGGTTCAATCCCAGGGTGGAGCGGCCTGGGTCCTCCCCGTGTCTGTGTGGGTTTACTACGGGGACAGTCCAAAGACATGCATGTTAGGTTAATTGGTGTCTCTAAAGTGGCCCTTAGTGTGTAAATGTATGTATGCGCTAGGATGGATTGGTGATTGTTCCCGCCCTCGTGTCCAGGGTTGCCGGGTGGGCACCGTGTGGGCACCGTTTGGCCCGTGACCCCGTAATTACGATATTCAAGTAAAAGGGTAAGTTTATCGGGTTATAATGTACAATTGAAAGTTCTAGTTCCCCTGTTAGGGTGTATCTAGTCTGGATACAAGATGACATGATGTTTTAGGAGGTATAAAGGTTTAGTATTTACCCACAGATGTTCCAGCTGGACCTTTAGATCCTCTGCAGTCGTACTTTATCAAAGCAGCTGATCCCATGAATGTAATCTTGGCGATGCACATTGTGACAGAACTTCTGTCACTTATCACTGAGCTGCTAGTGTCCCTCGTATCACTAGCAGGGGTGACCGGCTGTCATATGCGATAGATCCTCAGACCATCACACCAGCAGTAGGGTTACAGTGTCACTCTATAGCAAAGGCAGGGTTAAAGCCTCACCACAAGGCCTCCATAATCGAACCCGACCATCATCTGATCCAAAACAGAACCCGGATTCATCACTAACAACGATAAGGTTCCAGTCCATTTTAATCCAGGTTTATGACACCACAACAAACAAAGGCAGCAGTTCGACATTTCTATCTGGCTGGACTGTTCTTTTTTGTCAGTGAGTGAACGTCATGGTTGCTAAAAAGCATCAGTGTCTGTCTGTCTGCCTGTCTGTCAATCATCAAGACATTTTTTTACAAAAGTAGCTCGCTTACTTGATCAGAAAATAAATCTTAATTTGGGTAAAAACATAACTTATGGTGGAAAAGTCTTTTTGAGTGGAGGAAACCCATACTTGTTTTGCTTTATGGAGAAGCAGTTTTGAAGCCCATTTAGGACAATAAGCTGCTGTTCTGGTGGAATAAGCCTCTTAATGATCCCCTGTTTTAGCAGAAAAAGTTCTGTGCTTTGGTTAAAGCAGCTCTTAGTAGCTTGTTTTGGTGGTCATTTTGGGTAGAAAGAACCCCCATTTGGAGGGAGGAAGCCTGTTTGACTGGAACTACATCTTACTGAGGTGTAAGATCCCTCTGTTTGTGTAAGAAAAGCTTTCATTTGGCTGTAGGAAGTTTTTGGACCTGACAGTTTTTGGATTCGGCAGCAGGAAACGGCGCTGAACATGCAGACGCCTGAAAACGGGACACTCGTTCGTCTGTTAAACAGAATTACCTAAGAAGGTGGCAAAGCATCGGAGCGTAGCGCCCTTTTAACAGGACAGAACTTTAAAACGTCCAAAAAGTCGCTTAAAAACGTCGTCCGTCTTTGCAGCTGGAATGAAACGTCCAGTTCCAGAACACGGCTCCCATGATACAAAGCTGCCGATGGATCAGCGTTTGTAAATTCTCATTATGTTTCTTGTCAGTTGGATCTGACAGAGCCTCTCTCTGTGCACTAAACGGTCCACTTTTGTGGTTTGGCAGCTGTCCCAGAAGTCTTGAAACACTTTGCACCCAACTCAAACTCGATCCACGTTTAACTGTCGGCGCACAAGCAAATTATTCATGAATTTGAATGACGGGCTTTTTGACACTTGATCGTCCCTCTGTTAAAGTGTAACTGCTTTCAGAGAGCCTGTGACTGCTGATGCACACTTATCCCTTATCAAGCCGTCCCAGATCCCACCACTGCAGCCTGACCCACACCTGCTTTGGATCAATGTTCCAGCACAACTGGTTTATAATGGTTCTGGCAGACTCTTTGATGCTTTCAGTTTTGGCTTTGCTCCACCACCTGCTCCTGAGTCCGAATTCATTCTAGAACCACATGTTAGAGAAGCTCAGACTGCAGAGTTATGGTCAATCAGGGCTGGGGGTTTAGATGTGAGAATGGGCCAATGGGACGGTCACAACCCCTTGTTTGCTGTGAGACCCAGGACCTGAGCACGTATCCTGTTTGGAGCACCAGTCCAGCCCAGCTATGATGATCCTCCTGTCTAGTGCCCCCTCCCGACCCAACTAAATCACCATTCATTTTCATGCACGTTTGCCTTCACTACCATGACATCGTTTTTTACATTTTTTTTTTTTTTTTTGCTGAAACATGTACTACAATATTTTATATCTATTTAAATTTCATAATACACTAGCTCAACCCCTCAGCATCTGGGGTTCGAGGCTTGAGTTTTGTACATCTGAGGGAGAGGAAGCTAATCGAGGGGATCATCTCCCGGCACTGCCGCAGTGACTGGGGTTCTAATTCTCCAGGGACAGGCTCTGGACCAGTACCATGTCCAAGACCAGGAACAGCGAGGTTCAAATGTGAAGCTATTAAAAGGAAATAAAGTTTATTGAAAAAATAACGAGATGGCTCAACTTAAATGGGCAAACTTGTTTTCGCTCACTTTGTTGATCCGGGCTTACAGGGTGGCTGGATACTAACACAGAGCTCCAGTCCGTCTCAGGACACATGCACACTCACGCTCCACACAGGTACGGCGTCTCTGGGACCTGTGTCTCTGGAGCTGTGCCCCATTTATTTATTCTAAATAAGAAAAACAAAGAAGACGGTCACTATCATTTAGATTTATTCATTTAGCAGATGCTGTGGGTTATATGCCCTGCTCAGGGACCCAACACTGGCAGCTTGGCAGAGGTGGGATTTGAACTCTGGACCTTGTATTCAGGCCAGAACCTTATCCACTCAGTCAGCACACAGCCCCTGCTTTAAATCTTGTGTTTGTCGTCGTAACAGTTTGTTTAAACGACCGAATGTGTGTTAGAGAAGAAATGAAAATATAAACGCTGTTCAGTTATTTATGGGGAAGGCTGTGAGAATGTCTTGTCACTGCACCATTTGGAGTCAGTTCTGAGTCTTCTTAATAATGCACATTTGCAATAAACATTACAATCTACATTATTTTTTTTAAACGTGTTAATTTAGTTTCACCCACAGACAGTTTGGTTTTATTTTAACTTCAGAATCTGTACCAAAAGCCTCGCTAACTGCAGAGGAAGTGTTATTTTTGTTAGGTATTTCTACTTTACTTGATTATTTCTGTAATGTAATACTTCTTAACCAAACCGAAATATACAGAATACTTTTAAATAAACTAAGCTAAATCTCTCATAATTAGACATTCATATTCAGTAATGCAATTAATCCTGATCTTAAACCCAAACTAGAGTAACGTTCGACTGAAACACCGTCACTGCATTTTAGTCCGAAATTGCAGCTTTAATCTTTTTATACACCAATTCTTCTTTTAAACTCCGCTACACTACTTCATTTTAAAATACTTTATTCTTTTTAAAATACAGCTTTTAACCGTGTAAAGTCTAAACACATGTAAAGTGTGTTCAGTTCTTTCTGACAGCGGAATGGATTATGTTGAACATTAAAAAGGTGTTAAAAAAGTTATACGCAGGGACCTGGATCGATGCTTCTGAGATGTTATTAAATGTTAATTTATGAAAATAGAACGAATAAAAAACATATACTGCTCACAAAAAAATAGGGAGTATTTCATTATGGGATATCTCCTAATTTTTGTGAGCGGTACATGTTCTATATATATAAATATCTATTTATTTTTCTCTTTTTTAAATTTAATCGGGCACTTAAAGAAGCCGAGTCATGTTCTGAAAGATTAAAACGTATAATTTTTATACCAATTTTAATTATTAAGCATCATTCAAATTCAAATTTATTTCTATAGAGCTTTTTATAACGCAGCATCGTCTCAAAACAGCTTTAGAATGTTATATGATCTTAAAAGGCCAATCCTAAATTGAGCAAGTCTAGGGCGACAGTGGCAAGGAAAATCCCTGAACGTAGAAGGAAGAAACCTTGGGACTTAAAAAGGGACTCGACCTCCATGGATGATGTTAATTAAGTAAATACTTCAAAGTATAATAAAGTACTAGTAAAATTAAGTAAATAATCTAATTAAAATCAATAATAAAATTTTAATTAGTAATAAAATTTTAAATAAATAACGTAATAGATTTAAGATAATGAGTTCTCAGTGTTATTGGAAGCACATCGTCTGCTAATAACTAAATAACTGAGGGAGTTCCTGCACTCTGGTGGGACTGGTTATTGTTTATTTATTTATTTTATTATTTAAATACATTTATTAGTTTGTATTTTTATTCTTCTCCATGAGTAAAATCTAAAAGCCAAGTTTCATTATTTTCTTTTATTTTAATACATTTATTAGTTTGTATTTTTATTCTTCTCCCTGAATAAAATCTAAAAGCCACGTTTCATTATTTTCTTTTATTTAAATACATTTATTAGTTTGTATTTTTATTCTTCTCCCTGAATAAAATCTAAAAGCCACGTTTCATTATTTTCTTTTAT
>JAUZSV010067167.1:0-30484 GCA_034780495.1 Parotocinclus cesarpintoi
CATACACACATACACACCGACAGGAGATATTTTAATATATCATATATATATACACACACACACACACACACACACACACACACACACAAACACACACACACCCGACAGGAGATATGGTAAGATATCATGTACACACACACACACACACACACCGACAGGAGATATGGTAAGATATCATACACACACACCGACAGGAGATATGGTAAGATATCATATATATACACACACACACACACACACACACACACACCGACAGGAGATATGGTAAGATATCATATATATACACACACTCACACACACACACACACACACACACACACACACACACACACACACACACACACACACACACACAGTATGTATACACATACCCACACATATACATATATAAATATATAAATATATATACACATACCCACACATATATATACACTCACACACACACATACAGTATGTATACACTCACACACACACACACACACACACATCATGTATACACATACACACACACATATACATATATAAATATATATACACACACACACACACACACATATATATATACACTCACACACACACATACAGTATGTACACACTCACACACACACACAAACATATATAGACACACAGACACACACACACACAAACACACAGAAATCTAAATGCAGTTCTAAAAGAACAAAAAAATAAAGAAAATTTAGTAACAGAAAAGAAGAAAGAAAAATGTATGGAACAATGGAACCAATAACGACAAATTCTATTTATGAAGGAAAAAAAAAAATAAAAAAAATAAAAATCACTGTAAATAATGGAGGAGAAAGGTTTTGTATTAATGAGAGAAACCACTGACATGATTAGTTATAAAAAAGAAACAATAACAAAGAAAAATGAGGAAAATAACCAGGTACGAAGAAAGGAAAGTCACTGGCTGTTTGCAGGGACAGTACAGCCTGATTGGTGGATTATAAAAAAGGGGCGGGGTTACCTCCAGGATATGTTCTTCCTGCTGCTCTCGGTCCAGTTTGCGAGACGTGGTAGTGACAAGACCTGACAAAAAAAATCAAACCAAAAAAAATTAGTAACAAGCATTCTACTGAAATTGTTTCTAAAAATAAAGAAAAAAAAATTAAAGAAGAAATAAAGATTAAAAAGTCACACGAATAAGGAAAGAAATAAATTTAAAAAAAGATAATATGAAAAAAAAGAACAGCATTACTTTAAAAAGCTTCAAAGATGCTTTTATTTAATTTAATATTCATAAAAGAAACTCGATGTGTAGCCTTTAGCCTTTTAGCATAGCTTAAGTCCGTTATTTTATTTGGAGCTTCGTAGAATAAAATAAAAGGTTAAAAAAAAAACGAAAAAAGAAAAAAAAACCAGAAGCTGTTGTGGCATTAGCCTGTACTGTGTGTGTGTGTGTGTGTGTGTGTAACCGAGCGGTGCAAGAGAAAGAGACGGCCACAGCGCTAGCGCTAACCACAAGCCGGCTCTTCCTTCAAAATATAGCCTGGTGCTGTGGTAAAGGCTAACGCTAATTACAACCTCCTGCTAACGGGACGGGGGAAAGAAAAACAAAACGATTCAGACGTGACTCGAGTCGAGTAAAAAAAATACGGAGCTGATCTCAGCGGATCAGACGCTTAAAAAAAAGAAAAAGCTGCTAAAAGCGGCGGCTAGCTGTCGAACGAAACGACAAACGAACGCTGTAACCGCTAACCTCACCCAAAAACAAAAAGTTCTCTAAAGCCTCTTCTACGTTTTTTTTTGTTTCTTTTCCGGACCTGACCAGACCTGAAAGTAAGAAAACAAACAAGTAAAGCAAAAACGGAATGACCGATTAAAAAAGGATGAGAAAGCAAAGAAAGATAAACAGGAAAAGCAGAAATAAAATAAAAGGAAAGGAAAAAGAAAAAGAAAGAAAAGAGATTAAATAACAAAAAAGGGAAATTAAAAGAAAGAAAAAAAGCTAAACTGAAAAAAAGAAATGTTAGAGATTAAAGAAAAATGAGTATGAATATTTTTATTAAGAAAAATATAAAAAGGAATGCAAGCAGATTTAGAAATGTAAAGGGTGATAAAAAGAAAGACTAAAAAGCAAGAGAGAGAAAAGAAAGATAAACAGGAAAAACAGAAATAAAATGAAATAGAAGGGGATAGAGAAGAAATAGAGGAAAAAAGAAATTTAAAAAGAAACAAATAAGGAGCATAAGCAAAAAAAAGAGATTAAATAACAAAAAAAGGAAAATTAAAAAAAGAAAGTAAGCAAAACTGCAATAAAAGAAATGTTAAAGATTAAAAGAATAGGAAAATGAGTATGAATATTTTTATTAGGAAAAAAAAGGTAGTGCAAAGAGATTTTAAAAAATAATAAAAGAAAAAAGGAAAAGGGTAATAAAAAGAAAGACTAAACAGGAAAGACAGAATGTTTGGGTGAAAAGTTACAAGTAAAAGAATAGTCAGAAAAAAAGAAATGAAAAATAAACAATAATAATAAAAGCAAGATGAATAAAAAAGTAATAAAAAGAGAGACAGGGTGGAAAATGTAAGAAATAAAGAAAGTAAAGATGTAAAAATAAAGAAAAAAAAGTAAGACAAATGATAAGAAAAGCCATTTATGAAATGTTTTAAGACTTTAAAAACAAATCCCTGCTGCATTAAATCTCTCTAATACTCCCTGTGTGTGTGTGTGTGTGTGTGTGTGTGTGTGTGTGGTCAGATTACTTCCCCCCCTGCCCCGTTATTTAACCTTAATACCCTTTGTGTGTGGCTGCAGCTGCCCTACAGGCAGGAAGTGACTCAAAGGAAGTTGTAGGGCTTGAAACGTTTCCTTCTTTACCTTTCTGTTCTTTTATCTCTCTCTCTCACTCATACACACACACACACACACACACACTGCTTTAATAAGTGAATCATTTGAATGTGTCCTTTTTTCAATCAGTGTCGGTGTCTGAATCAGTAAATCATTTTATCATGTTTAAATCAGTGAGTCATTTGTATACGACTCATAGTGACTTCTCTCTTTTATTAAATCAGTGAGTCATTTGCATACGACTCGTACTGACTCCTCTCCTTTATTAAATGTGAGTCATTTGTATATGACTCATATTGACTCGTCTACTTTATTAAATCATTAAGTCATTTGTATACGGCTCATATTGACTCCTTTCTTAAATCAGTGAGTCATATGTATACGACTCATACTGACTCCTCTTCTACTTATACTTCAGCGTTTAAATCAGTGATTCATTTGTATACGACTCATACTGACTCCTCTCCTACTCATACTTCAGTGTTTAAATCAGTGAGTCATTTGTATACGACTCATACTGACTCCTCTCCTACTCATACTTCAGTGTTTAAATCAGTGAGTAATTTGTATACTACTCATACTGACTCCTCTCCTCTCTTAAATCAGTGAGTCATTTGTATACGACTCATAGTGACTTCCCTCCTCTCTTAATCAGTGAATCATTTGTATACGACTCATATTAACTCCTCTCCCCTATTAAATCGGTGAGTCATTTGTATACGACTCATGCTGACTCCTCTATTAAATCAGTGAGTCATTTGTATACGACTCATACTCACTCCTCTCCTACTCATACTTCAGCATTTAAATCAGTGAACCGTTTGATGTTGACTCAGATTTCAGTGCGTTAGATTTTGATTCAGTGAATCATTTGCTTACGACTCAGATATGCTCAGTTTATAGAGTATGTAGCAGTTATCAGCGTTGTTCTAAAACGCTTTTTAATCGTGTTTTTTGGGCTTTTTTACACTGGTTAAGCTTCCCACAGACCTTTCAGTGTTACGATAATAATACGCTGTTTGTTTTGTTGATAAAACGAAGCTCTAATTACGGATCGGTAGACGAGGATTTGTACGCAGGGCAACAGTTGAAATTCTCAGCTCCCAGTGTGAAGTACAAACTCTGCGTCCGGGGGAAAGCTAAAAGTTACAGCTTCTGAAAGTAAAATCGTTTGTTATGATCTCCTGATAGGAAATGTAGCGTGTCCTCAGCGGGACGGCTCTGCAGCTGGATGCCTCACCCAGGCTTTAAAACCACCTGGACCGAATAAAACAACAAACAAGTAAACGATCTCGACAGAATCCCCACGTAGACGGAACCGAGAGAGAGTTTATTCTCTGTAACGTTGCCAGAACCTCCGCGCTGGACCACACTGTGTAATTACCGAGCTTCAGCTGCTACGCTAACCGCTTCACAAAAACACACCCTCAGCACTTAGGACCGGAGCTCGGATCTGGGACAAACAGCGCCTCGGCATAAAACACGGAGGATCCACGGAGGATAGGAAATTTGTAAACAAACAGAGGGATAAACGACAGACAACTTCCGAGTCGATTCAGAGAATCATTTGGGTCAGTTCACCGAGACGATTCTTTGCGAATCCAGTATTTGCCTCTAAACAGAGTTTAAAAGACAAATCTGAAAAACTGATTTATTTGATTCACTGAATAGGGAAATGACTCAGTTAATGAGAAAGGAATAAACATCATGATCAAGCAATTCATTGATTCAAATACTGACCGGATCAAGGTGTTACGACCGACTCACTGATTCACTGAATCTCTGGGCAAGAGATGGGACGGATCCCAGTACTGATCAAATGACTCACTGATTCAAACACAACTGGATCACTAAGAGAGGAGCGAATAATAATCATGACCAAATGATTCAATGTTTCAAACACTAAAGAGATCAATGAAAGTTTCGTGAATCACATTCATGACTGATTGATTCACTGACTAACTGAACAAGAGAGGAACGAATCACAATCCTGACTGGACGATTCAATGAATAAGAAGGAAATAAACAGCACAATCAAATGATTCACTGATTCAAACAATCCCCTGAAACTTTAAAGTTGATTGAATCACAGTCATGACCAATTGATTCACCGACTCAAACACCGACCAACCGAACAAGAGAGGAACGAATCGTGACTCCTGACCAGACGATTCACTGAATGAGAAAGGAAGAAACATCACGAAAAAATAATTCACTGATCCAAACACCAACCTACTGAACAAAAGAGAAACGAATCATAAGTCCTGACCAAATGATTCACTCAATGAGAAAGGAAGAAACATCACAAACAAATGATTCACTGATTCAAATACTGACCAGATCAATAAGAGTTTACCTAATATCTGGTACGACCGATTGATTCCCTGATTCACTGGACAAGAGAGGAGGAAATCATAATCCTGACCAAACGATTCACTGAATAAAAAGGAAATAAACAGCACAATCAAATGACTCACTGATTCAAACACTCAGCTGAAATATTAAAGTTTACGAAATCGCAGTCATGACCAGTTGATTCACCGACTCAAACACTGACCTACTGAACAAGTGAGGACCGAATCGTGACTCCTGACCAAATGATTCCCCGAATGAAAAACCTTTCATAACCAAACGATGCATTGATTCAATCGCTGACTCACTGAATCGTTCCTGACCAAATGATTCTCTGATTCAAACACTGCTATATTAAGCAAAAGAAAACAACACACGGTGAGGAGAGAACAACGACAAAGAAGGATGGGAACAACTGGTCATTCAGACCAAACGACTCATTTAATGAATCGCAGTAATGACCAAAGGATTCACTGATTCATCCACCGACTCTTTAAACACAAGTGGAGCAATTCTGAGTTGCACCCAAATGATTCACTAAATCAAAGTTGAAAGAAATCTCTGTCCTGATCAAACGATTCACTGATTCACACACTGATTCACTAAAGAATTCGGTTCAGTTTGCTCACTTTTAACCAATAACTCCGCCTTCAAACTAGACAACCCCAACAAAACTAAACAAACCGGCTAATGATTCGTTTGCGTTAAAGATTCGTTGAAATGTGCTGAATCGTTTTCAAGTGCTGTATTTCGTTTCCAGGTAAGCTCCTCCTCCCAACGCTGTTCTGTAACGTAAATATTCGGTTTTAAACGCAACTGGAGACTTTTCTTCCCGGGGAAGAATCATCTTTCTTTCTTATTTGTTCCTCCTTAGGTTAAAAAAACCCAACCAAGACGTTTTGACCCTGAAGGGATAAAAATACAGCTCCTTTCAGCGCTAGTTCAAGGTAACCTGACCTGGCCTGACCTGAAAGCAAACATTTTTACGGTTCCTTGCGCCAAACAGCCTCGCTACCCGCGTGGTTCCTTTCTCCAGGAGACCTCTTTAAACCTCCAGTCCAAAGGATAAAATATTTACCACCAGTCCATTTTGAATGGATGTGGAATTCCTGCAGAGTCCGGACTGAAGAGACCTTTAAACGCTCGAAATAAGTGCACTTAAAAAAAAAAGCATGACTTTATAAGGCGCTCTCGTACTGGCCATCAGGATTGGACGTCAGAACAGGACTAAAACATCCCAGTAAACAAAACCAGTCGCCGTTTTTGCTGGTCACACTGGCATGCCATGCTGGTTTTGGGTGCAATGGCAGCACTTTTGGTCAGGAATGTGCCTCCTAACTACACTAAGTAGCTGACTGGGTTTGACTGGGTTTGGAGACGACCCCCTGGTGATGACCCCCTTGTCCTCCGATTGGTTTCTTCCACTGGAAACGGCTTTGTCACCAAACCGAAATTGTCGGTGCTAAAAAAAATGAAATCCCTAACCGAGTCTGATTAGGATTTCCAAATTATGGCAAAGTAGAGAATTTGGCCTAACCAATGCGGTTGCCAGGTGCGAGTATTCTAAACAACGGCTTTATTTGGGCTGTTTTTCCATCGACCGTGTTTTTCCGTCTTTTCGCGGGGATCTGGCAACTTCACTCTCCAGAAATACACTCAAGAATTCGATCGTTTAAACATTCAAGTTTGCCGTTCCCGTCACCTCCTCACCTCCTGGAAGATTACGGGCTGAAATCCCTGTTCTTCTCGAGTCGTTATTCCCGTTTTCAGATTAGCCTTATTGTTATTTTCGGCGTTCGGTTTGGTTATTTCCGTTGTTAACAGTGGTACTCATGTCCCTGTAGTTGTGTTTTGGGTCTACGTGGGGTGTAATTTGGGCCCGAACATGACTGTGCTCTTACAGAACACTAAACAAGCCATGTCTGATGCTACACATCGAGGGTCCCGAGAGCTCGAGGGTCCCCCCATGGACCTGTTTGTGCTTTTTTTTTGAGATCCTGGCCTGTAAAAACATGCCTGAACAGACCCCGTTTGAAGGTTGGAGCGCACAGAAGAGAGCGAGACGTGCCATGAAGCAAAACAACACACACGCAGCCTCATAAATACACACCACAACCCGGCATTTATACCCCTAAATGAGTCATTTGGCGCAGCTAATAATTACGGGGTCGGCGAAATTAAAGGGTGTTGCAGCCGAAGCGCTAACGTTACTAATACGAATAAAGGTAATTAGAGTATCCAGGAGGCTCCAGCATGCCACGCAGGTCTGCCCTCGGAGCGGCGGCCCGAGCTGGAGCCGTACTCACCGCTCTTGGCGTCGACGCTGAAGAAGCCCTGCGGGTTCCCGCTGCTGATCTTGTAGCTGAGCTTGTCGCCGGACCGAGTGTCCGGGTCAAAGGCGTCGATCTGGATGACCGAGACGTCTTTGGGCGAGTTCTCCATGACGGACGGGTAGTACACCGGCTCGGAGGTGTAGGGGGCGTTGTCGTTGACGTCCTGCACCTCCACGTAGACCTCGACGAAGGACGAGAGCGGGACGACGCCGCCGTCGGTGGCATACACCGTCAGCCAATAGTGCGGCACCGTCTCGCGGTCCAGGAGCTCCAGGGTCTGGATGACACCTGTGTGAGGAAGGGGTTGTTTTATTAGTTGTTTGGGCTACACACATCATGGGAACCACTAAAACGAAAACGCCAGATCTATATACACCGCCGTTAACTGCAACCACTCAAAACCAAAAAAAAAACATTATTCTTACTATAGGACGCAACCGTTCAACTGGTTATTCGTCCATTCATTCAGAACTCCGCTAAAGTCTTCCCATCTTCTACTCAAGTTCAACCAAACTTCTCTGTCGGAAATGCATTCGCTTTGAATTAGCAGACCCCGGACTGGAATTTACAGCTGGCGCACAGCTGGCAAAACTGGCCCCAGTTCAGGCTTTGGGTGAAACTCCCAGCATACGCTCTTGGACGTGGTCTACTATTTCAGTTAACATCTAAGCCATCCCAGGAGGACGGGTCCCTTTTTGAGTCCCGAAGTTTCTTCGTTACAACTTTTTGGGAGTTTTTCCTGGCTTTTCCCTAGGCTCGCTCGATTTGGGATTGGCCTTATAAGATAACGTGAGACAATGCTCCATTGGAAGAAGCTGTAGGTAAATAAACACACCTTGACTTAACTTTGACTAAACAGGCTCTCGTGCAGGGCAGAGTGGCTAAAGGTCACCTGTTGGACAAACGGGGCACCGTTTAAGGTGAGTCATCATTACCCCGCCAGAAGGTAAGGGTTAAAGATTGGCCAGGGCAACAGAAGCCATTTGGCTTTCAGCTGTGTCAACAAGGCACCTATTCACAGAAATTCAGAAAGGACGAGAAGGCGGAGACAGTGACTGAGCGTAAACTGCAATCTCTCTCTCTCTCTCTCTCTCACACACACACACACACACACACACACACACACACAGGGAAGCAGGGAGTGGGTTGAACTCTGACTTGCCTTTGTTCTCACCAATAAAGACTGCAGGCTGCCTTGAACCAGCACAATCATAAAAAGTTAATGATATAATTGTTATTGTATTTGCTCTAGAATCTAACGTCTATCAGTAATAACCCCCCATAAAACAGGGTGTGTGTGTGAGTGTGTGTTGGCTCTCTTGGGTTGTAAGGCCGAAAACCAAAAAGCTTTGAAGTATTTGGTCTGCAATGTTGTGGCTTTAGACAAAACAGGCACGTTTTTGCAGCGACAAAAGTGCCGGATGCTGCTCTCGGTGACGATACCCCCTGGGACATTTCGAAAACGTGCAGGCTTTCGACGTGCTGGTTGATGTTTCTGGTTGAACATTAACCCGAAGTATCGAGATCTGGGGTTGGGTGATGGAATGATGAAGCGACATGTGAGTGAACCCATGACACATTCGATAGCGTTTGTCATGGACGCTATTTATAACCCGGTCTGCGCCAGTTCAGAAGGAATGCGAGAACACGTACCCTTAACGGGGTGCCAAGTTAATGTTGGCGCAGCTTACAGGCATTGCCAGTCGACCCTGTGGGAGGCTTAACCTGGCTGGGACGCACCATCCGGACTCAAACCCAGATCGATGAAATTACATTTACGACATTTAGCAGACGCTCCTTATCCGGAGCGACTTACAAATTATACAATCTTACAAGCCAAGCAATTGTGGGTTTTGTTGGGTGCCCAACTGTGGCAGCTTGAAAGAGGTGGGATTTGAACTCTGGACCTTCTGGTTCAGAGGCCACTAAATTTAACCGCTAGGCTACCACAGTTCCTTGGAAGGGCGTTGTTTG
Source organism: Parotocinclus cesarpintoi (assembly GCA_034780495.1). NCBI lineage: Eukaryota > Metazoa > Chordata > Actinopteri > Siluriformes > Loricariidae > Parotocinclus > Parotocinclus cesarpintoi. The sequence goes on from JAUZSV010067167.1 coordinate 9,469, forward strand.
AGGGCCCAATAGCGGTCAGAACCAGAATTTGAATAGTCTAGAGATCACTACCTTTAACCGCTAGGCTACCACAGTCCCTTAGAAGGGCGTTGTTTGAGGGCCCAATGGCGGTCAGAACCAGAATTTGAAAAGTTCAGAGCCTTAAACCAGTAAGCCTGCCTGGTCCAGTGAAGCATGATGCAGTCTGACCCAGATATCGTTAACAGGGTTTACACCACAAGGCCCCTCCATGTCGTAGCCTTTGTTTCCGGAACAAACCCCTCTGTGATTCCTTTGTGCTCCTGAATTGGAAACTCGATGACCTGCTCTCTCGACTTGACTTGAGCCCGGGGGAAGAAAAACGAGCGAGACTGCGGAAGAAATGAGGCGAGCCAGAGGTCGGCCGGTTAGCTCCGGGTGTTAATACGGAAGGAGGGTTTGAAAGGAAAGCAGGGAGCTCGCTTGCTACAATACGTTCGGTGTTATTGAGTCCTGCGTGTCAAACGCATCTGTGACGGGAATGGCAATGAGCTCTCAAGCCTGGCGTGGGACTTGAGAGGAGTGTGTGTGTGTGGGTGGGGAGAAGAAAGAGTGTGAAGTATCAAAGGAATAGATGAGAGAGCCAGCAGCGAGAGGAAAGGCCAAAGAGGAATGAGCACTGGGAGAGAAAATTAGGCACGAGAGACTGTCAAGACGAGGGAGGAAGAGGAAAACTAACAGAAGGGAACTGGAGTGACAAAAGGAGAACGTACTCCGTGACCTCCTTAACCTCCTTAACCTCCTTACCCTTAACAGGACAAACATTATCAGTTGCTTTGTTTGGGTCCCAGACCAAGATTTGGGCAAATATTCGGGAAGCCGGTCAGCTTCATTGGGAGGAAACCAAGATGTACAGGGGTATGGGGAGAACGTGCTAAACTCCGCCAACAGCAAAGCAAGGGAGCAAGGCCTGATCCTAGGTTTGCACAAGCAACAATTCCTTGTCCAGCATCCCACCCCGGAATCTGGACAAAGGAACCATGCTCCAGTCCTAGTACTTGTTGCATCATTTTTCGGGCCACGCCCACTACGGGCAATTATCAGGCTTTTGTTATTTGCAAAACAGTGAGAGGAGGGTCAACGAAATCCAGAGGGGCTTTTAACATGCAGCCGCGAAGAAACCTGGTTCAATCCGGACTTGTCGAATTACGGTTTTGGTGGCTCAGGGGTACGAGGGCTTGATCCTGGATGGGGCCTTGCAATGTAAAGGCTGGGTCCTTTTCGCAATGGACCGGCAACCTCTACCTGTGCCCACTAAACTCCAGGTTAGGCTTACCTTAACCCTAGGACCTATCTCTTAACCCTCATCCGAGATAATTGGGAACGCCCTGGTTTATTCCAAATGTGCCCAACGGCTAGGTAGCTCATGCTAAGGAACACAGCCAACTAGGTGGTTCTGTGCTCTTAATCTCCTTAATCTGCTCGTTGTTCAGATCAGACATCGGCCGCTCTGTAGGCCCCTGGGTTTAATTGTCACCGATAATCCCGATTTCGGGAGGAAGCGCCGGTTATTTGTCACTACCTCCCGCTGGAATAAGGAGCCTGAGCGGTTTTAATCCCTTATCTGCGAAACAAAGGCTCCAGATGTAAAGGGAGGATTTAGAAAAATGACAGAAAAAACAGTACAATAATAATGACAAGGTTGGCACAGGCTTCCTTTTTCTCTCCTTTTTCTTCCCTCCCCGAGAAGAATCCGAGCTGAATCTGTGCCACACCTTCAAATCAAAAGGTACGGAGGAAGCGAGGAAATTTACCCTCAGGGCCCAGAAAAGCGATGACAGAGAAATCCGACCAGTCGATCTCCCTTTCTCTTTTTGTTCGCTTTTTTTCTGCCCCGGGGGAGGGAAGACTTTTCACAGTCGCCCAAGCAGCTGACTGAACAATAAAAGAGGCTTCATACGCTGGAAAGGCTTCTCGCAAGTAGGTGTGTTTCTGGGAGCATTTAAAAGTCGAACTCCTTTCCCGAGTTGCACTTCCCTGGCACTTTCACCGACCGCTGACCAGGTTACTAACGGGCACTCGTCAAGCGAAAGCCTCCCCAAGGTGGCTTGCAGATGGAAATGGGTGAACACCAAGAACAAGCCGGGATACACAGTGTGTGGGAATGTCAAGTGGACAAATAAGATGCCTCGGAAGCTGTAGTCTACATCCCAGTGGGGAAGCTCTACACACACACACACACAGAGCAGTCTTCTGTTTCACTGCCACAGCTTTGGCTGCAAACATAAAGCTGGCACTTGCTTTCAACTGGAGTGCCAAAATAGAAGAGCAGGCTTGTCAGGGGTGCAAAGAGGGGGTACATTACCACATCCTAGCCTTGCAGAGTACAGTGACTGGGTAAAACCTGACACAAAAGCTACACACACACACACACACACACACACACACACACATATACAGTGAGTGTCTACTGCCTTGCTCCAGTGACAAGCATAAAGCTGGCACTCGCTCTGATTTATGGGGCCAAAAAAGAATAGCAGGGTTGTCAAATGGGGATTATGGTATGCAAAATCCTGTTTATCCTGCATTCATTTTCATCGAGCGACAAATTAGAGCAAAATCCCAGTCAACGTTATCCCTCTTCTTTTCTGGAGGCTAATAAGCAATGATAACTCCCGAGCCTGAGAGGCAACACCGGTTCTGTTTAAAACCGTCGCTCAATCCGTCCCCCCGGGAGCATGTTCGCCTCCGTTAACTTGGCACGTCTGCACAAAGGCGAAGGCCTGAAAGTACAGCTAACATTGGATTTGCCCAGGCCTGAGCGCAAGAAGTGGGAAGCACGCCTTTGAACTCGCTCCTCTCGTCTCTCGGGTCTACCGAGAGTCTTCTCAGGGTCACGTGGTCGGACTAAACTTTCCCAGCATTTCCCATCTGTCTCTTTCTCTCCACTTCGGTGCCCGTCTCTTATTCCCGACTCCAGAGGAATAGCTAACATTCCTGAGTCCTGCCGGCGAGCGCGTGAAGGGTAACTGAAGATAAGGTCCCCCCCCCCTCCCCCAGGTCCTTTCCCAGGCTCTATAAAAACTCCACAGCCGACCGTTTGACAAGAGACCCGAGTGCTGGCGATCCAGATGTGTTTTAAAAGCGCAGAAAATCAGGAAGAAACCCCTCGCAAAAATAGGGCGAAGGCAGGCCATGGGACGTATCGGGTGCGAAACGGATGTGTCCTGCATGCAAATACGAACGGGGAATTTGTAGAGAAGCATTAAAAAGATGAATGCTCGTGTGGTTAAGGGATCACTGATCATCTGACAGAACAAAAAAAAAGGACGTTCCCCTGTGACAGGGCGCCGAGACTGCCAGGGTGTGAATTGAGGAAACTTTTTTTTTTATCAACCCCAGTGGCTAATGAGTTTCGCAAATAGACAAAAAGCCATTTATCTGGTGCACATCCTGCACTACTGATTAGAGGGCAGCCAGCCCCCCGGAGACCATCACCCTGTTTCCGCTTCACGCTCGACTGTGCCTTCTGTACACTGCCGTGGCCGCTAAGCTCTCGCAGCAGAAGCAACAGCTGGCCGCAAGGGAAAAGGGGACACTTGGGGTGGGTGGGGGGTTTAGAAGTGCAGTAACGGCACCGTTTAGCTGGCTTAACAAAGCGGAGCAGTGCGTCTCGCTCAGCGTTCCTCGCTAATCTCATTGCCAAGGCAAAAATAACTCCCCATTAACGACCGGCTCGGGTTTGAAAGCCAAACAAACGAGACTCTCGGAAGGCAGGGGAACGGGAAAGTGTGTCAGCCTAGGAGAGTCGAAACACGCGTTCGGGTTTGTGGGGGTGGGGGGCGCACAAAGAGGAAGCGAAGATGGGGCGCGGCGCAATTAGAACATGCCTGCTGGGAATCTGCCCCCACCCCACCCGAATTGCTCCGTGCTCCGACTATAGCCTGTTACTTTCAGTTCGGTTCTCATAGTCGTACAGAAAGGCTAATGGTAGTGCAAAGGTCCTAAACGAGCGGAGCGCTGTGGCTTTTCGGGGGTTGGGTGGCTGTATGGGGGGGTAGTGGGTCTGGGCTGCTCCTTCTTCCAAACTCAGCCTTACAAAGCATGCCACAGCTACCCGGTAATGCTCGGCGCTCGCCGCTAGGTATCACCACCGGTATTTTTCATGCAACCTCGTGCCAAAGGCCTTGTTCTTTGGCAAGCCTGCTAAGTGCTAAAGCGTCTTTCAAAGGGGTGCAGCGTTGACATTCTAAAAAGCCTTTCCTTTCCTTCCTCTCTCGCTGTCTCGCTCGCTTTCTGTTCTATTTATAAGCCTTCGCCGCTCGGAGTGGTTCCCCGAGTAGGGGATCATGGGCGTTTGAAATGTGGCAGGGTGGAAGGTTGCCATGCCAGTAAAACACAGGGAATAAGAAAGTGGCTCGGTTCAAAAGCCAGATGTCTGCCACTCGACTCGGCTCCCTAATTACATCTTTATATGCCATGACTACAAAGGCGGCCGTGCATTTAGCCGTCGCCTGCTACCCAGCTGCACGGAATTTCACCTGGCAATCCGCGGTGATGCTGCGCCTGCCCGTGCCAAGCCAAACGAAACTGGGGCACAGAGCATCCGTAGCATCGGTCCGCGCTCCCCCCTGACCGCCTCCGGCAAACAGGCGTCCCGAACGTGAAGCAGAAAGCATTTATCTTCATTTCGGATCCATTTGGTGCCGCTCGGCTCGAACGGAGCGCCAAATCAGGCGGCCTGCCAGTTTGCTTTGACGCGCAGTCACATGCACTTTGCAAAGAGATGGATCAGGCACTTTTTGGGGAGGGCGCTTGGGGTAGCGTATTTATGTCCGCCGTAGCTTCGGGTTCGAGCGCTACAAAGGTGCGAATAAACTCGAAATGCGAACACGAAATGCTCAATCGTGGGTGTCAATTTAGGAGAGGGTCAGCCCGATTAGCTGCGAATCCGCAGATTCAGACGTGATTGCATTGCTTTCGAGTCACTGGGGGGAAAAAAACGAAACAACCTTTTATTTTGAGGCCTTTCTTTTTAAAGGAAACTTTCTGCTCTTTTTACGAGCAAACCTCTGGAGCTCGCTTCAGTCCAATTAGGCCTCATTAAGGTTCATCAGCGTAACGTGTGAGGCACCTACGCCGCTCCCAAAATAGGAGATAACAAGCTTTTCCTTTAACACCCTACAATCAACTCCGGCTCCCTTCGCATTCCGGAGAACCGTCGCCCCGGCAACATGGCCCAAGCACAGACTGTGTGGAGTCGGGCCCATGTGACCGTCCAGGGAAAGAAGAAACGGCCAAACGAGGGAGGTGAAAGTACGAAAACGGCAGCAGAAGGAAGAAAAGAGGGAGATGGAGTTAAAGGAAAGGTTCAAGGGAAAGTAGAGAGGGGGAGAGAATGGAAAAAAGGGTTTTGGAGGGCCTTTACTGTATAAAAAAAAACCATCCAAAACTGCGAGAGTGACAAAACAACACGAGAAAAGAAGATCACTCTCACTTTAAGAGTAAAGAAATGTGAAAAGCAAAAAAAAGAGATCTACTCCCCACTCCTTCAACCCCCACCCCCACCCCCCGAAGCATGAAAAGTGGAATAAACCCTGACAACAAAGCAAAGAATAAGAAAGAAAAGAAAAAAAGCAGAAATGTGAAGAAATAACTTAATTCTAAAAAAAAGGCAGAATCAAAACATGACAAAGGTAAAAAAAAAAAAAGGGAAGAGAGGGTAAAAAAGCGGCAAACGTTGAGATGACCAAAAATATCTTTAAACACGTTTACGAGGAACAGAGAGGCGAGAGGAAAAATACACAAAAAGAGAAGAAGAAACAGTGAGTGATAGACGAGCAAGGGTAAAAACGTACGATGAAAAAGAACGGAGGACCAAAAGGGCCAAAACAATGTGAGAGAAGGTGAGAATGTGAAAGTGGAAAAAAAGAAGAGTAAATAGTAATAAAAATGAGAAGTAACGTGATAAATGTAGTCCAAAACGATGGACCAATACAGATCTCTCTCTGTAAGAGAAGGAACTCTGCCTAAATCGCCCTCATTTACTTTCCCATGATCCCTCATTCCACGGTTGGAGGCACAGTGAGCGGCATCGCATTCCTCGGTTATCTGGCATCCCCTCTATACCAGTAGGGTAACACACCGACCCTGTTACACACAAACCCATGAGTGCTTTGTACATAGTGAAAGTTCAGAGAGTCTGTTACTCCCTGAGCACGGGGGGCGAGGTCGGGACCACGTGGCACTCCACTGTCTTGAGAGTCTTTTATTTCCTCCGTCTCCCCTCTACTTAGTTAATTACCACACAGAGACGAGAGCAAAACAACCAGGACTGTCTGTTCTCTCCAAAATACAAACTCATTGTCAGGTGCACATGACTCACCAGACCAGGCTCAAAGGCAGGGGGCAGGCAGGGGGCAAATGTTAAAAAAAAATACTTTGTTAAAGGGAAATGGGTCCAGTCCGATTTATTTTCATCTTTTTTTTAGCTTCTAAGACCAATCCCACCTTAAGGGAGACCTTAGCCTAGGGAGACAGTGGAAAGAAAAAGAAACCTTTGAGAGGACCAAGACAAAGGTATCCAGCGATTATTGCGTCCCTTTAGGATCTTGAGTCCTTAGAGGGAAAGTCCTTGGAGGCACATTGTCCCCTGCCAACCGAGGGATGCCCAGAGTTAATGCCGTCTGGTGTGGCCTGGGCTTGGTGGGACTTATTCTTATTGAGGGGGGAGAGGTTCTTGTCGAGGGGACTGAAACCGGTACCGGAACGTTAGAATATATTTCCACCCATGCCCTGTAACCCCGAGGCACTACTATAAATATTTGTTACCACTCTAAAACTGGCGTCCAAACCGGGGCACATACACAGTTATGGACTGGTTATTAGAGGGGTTTTTGCACAAGTGGTAATGTATCCCAGAGGCAAAGCTGTGCAAAAGATGCCCATGCAGGAGGTAGCCTGGGCATTTAATTTTGGTCGGGGGGGCTGTGAGCTCAAATCCAGACTTGATCCCTTGAGCAAGTTGCAGGTCGCTGTATCTGGCTTCCCATGGGGCATCTCTCAAAGCCTCAGAGGCTCAGGATGCATGAAGTGTATTTATTCCGCTTCGCCCTCTGCTGCAGATCCCAGACAAGGCTGCCTGAGCCTTCGCAAAACACTCCGCCCCCCCACCCCCCACCCCAAAACCGCGATCTGCGACATGCGCTTGGCCGCTTGCTCTTTTCGCCACGAGGGCATTATGTGGTAAGCGTCGCCGGATTCATTACGCGGTTCTGGCAGCGCCGGTCAAGTTTGCGGTGAGCCATCAGTCCTGCGTGAGGCCTCTATTAACTCGGGGAGCCGGCTCGCACTGGAAATCAATTCCGTGGCTCCGACACACACACGCAAACAGCGGGGCGGGAATTGGCCACGTTCTCGTAGAGAGGCCTCGCTGTGGCTCAACATGTTTGTGCAATCTGGAGACAGTAAACACCACCGCTGGAGGCTCGCTCGCACGCCGGGGACCCCGAGCACACGTTAAAAAGAAAGAGAAGCAGCAGTTTAGGGCCCTGTGCTAATCTTACCCTTCGTCCCGGGGAGCGACGCAGTTCGGGAAAAGGTGAGGTTTTTTCGAGTGTGCCACTTATTCCGCCGCCCGTAAATACATGCGCTGGTGCACTAAATATAAAATATGCAGAGCCACACGTCCCTGAGGGCAGCACGCAATAGAGCCACAGATGCAATGAAGGCTAGCATTAAAGCTGGAGTGGTGCTGGAACCGTACAACGCGCTCTCCCGGGCACACTTCTTCTCCACAGTCCCCCCTCGCAGAAGTGGAAATGGCAGGAGGGAGAGAAAAGCTTCAAAGGTGCATCGTGTTTAATCAAGCCCATATGCACCCGGACCAGACCAAACTAGTGGAGGAGGGGATTTTAGCAGCCTCTGGCAACTGGGCCATCCTGTTTGCTGGATTGGTTCTGCTTTCAAGGCCGCTTTCATTTGAAGCGACTGTTTAAAGATACTCCTAGGGTTGGATTTCGTCACACGGGAGCTCGCTGAATGCCAAACGCCCCTCTTGTGAGACGGCAATCTGGAAAGGGCTGTCCTTGAGGGAGTGGGTGAGGTTTGCAGAGGGAGGACTGAGTGGAGGGTTGAAAAAATGCCCAATGGGTGCCCCTGCCTGCATCCAGTGAAGTCTGGGTCAGGCACCAGACCCTCTCAAGTCAATCTGACCAAGACTAACCCTGATCCTAACCCTAACGTCGCTATCAGCATCAGTGGCCAACCTTACATTAATGCCAATTTTTTTTCAGGTTGTGGGAGGAAACCGAAGTACCCAGAGTAAACCCACACGGACACAGAGAGGACATGCAGACTCCACACAGACTGATCCACTCTGGGATTGAACCCAGGATTTTGTGCAACCCACAAAGCCACCGTACCACTGGTATGGCTTGTACCCCAATACCGAACTGAGCTGGCCAACGCCACTGTTCGGCCCCTGTCTGAAATATAACTGCTACCCCACTCAGGGTAATGTCCCGTCCCGATTACAACCCCCTCCATCCCACCATTTATTTTGCCACCAGCCCTCGTGGTGATTCACAACAATCTGTGCCTGGCGGAACACAATCCCAACCCGGCTGACACCTGCAGACCGCCGAGGTCAACGAGGGCAGAAGTCCAGGTCATGGCCTGGCGACCTGCATCTCTGCGGGTTAAGGGTAGTGCCATGAGGGGACTGACCGGGTGTCACGACGGGCTAAATATATCAAGCTGAAATCTGTCCTACACAGGGGGGGGGGCACGTCGGAGGCAGGACTGTAACGATAGTATTCTACAGAAGGGGTCTGCAAGGGGGGGGGGGTTCTTCCTTTGCAGTTTAAAAAATGTAACAGGCAGAAGGCCAGGGCAGACTCAGTAGTGACTGGCAGACGGTCAGGCAGTGGGGTGGGGGTATTTGCGCCGAGGCATCCTGTCACGCTAAATTTATCACGGCACAAAGTGAGATTTCCCAACAGGCAACTCTAGCAGCCACGTCTAATTTCCCATCCGTAATGAAGTGTCCTGTAGCACCTTTCATCTAAACGAACTCTTAATTTAATACAAGTTAAGGAGAACTTGTGCAGAAGTGTGGGTAGAGAAAAAAAAACACCCTAATGTTTTATGTATAACAATTCCACAGACCCATTTGTGCATTAATTATGTATGCCGCCAAGTAGGAACACGGTTCAAAAGAGGCAAAAAAAAGCCCACATTAACGTACAAATTAGCAATTCAACGCAGGCCTGGGCTGGGTGACCAAGCACATCTGCGTCCTAGCGTCGCTCACCGGCCGGAATTCCAGACTGCTAATTTAATCTTTTTGGCACAGGTGCTCGCCCGGGCTCGTGACCGGCTGAGAGAGGTATAAATACGATCCTTGTGCGGCGATAATGAGGCCGCTTCTTGCGAACTGAAATATGTTTTGATTCAACCACCAACTGATCCTACCAGGGTAGAGCGCTGGGCCCAAACAGCGGTTAGAGCTGGCCCAGATAACTAGATCATAAACTCAGATTGAAACGGCTTAGAGCGCCGGAGGAAAGAGAAGAACCGGGGGAGGGCCGGCAAGAAGGTGGGGGTAGAGCACGGCAGCTTGTTAGGAATGTTTACAATTCGAAGAGACAGCTGCTCCGTCTGTTGTCGCTATCATTTCTATGTCCTTACCCGAAAATCTCGACCCGAAACGTCATCCGACACCCCTGACCGGCCAACTAACTGAAGGAATCGTCTTTGAAAAAAGAAAAAACAAGCAACTCACCGGTTTCCTCGTTGATGCCGAACACCCCCAGACCGGATCCGTCCCGAATAAAGTACCGCACCTCGCCGTCTCGTCCTGCGTCCTCGTCCTGGGCCGTCACCCTCATGACCGATGTTCCGATCGGGGCGTCTTCTTTGATAAATCCCATCCCCACGAAGGACGGGAACGAAGGTCGGTGCACGTTCTCGTTGACGTCCACCACCTCCACCTCGACGTGGCAGGTCGACGACAAGGAGATCGGCTTGCCTTTGTCCTTGGCTTTCGCCGTCAGGCTGTACACTTGCTTTTTCTCGTAATCCAGGCTCTGAACGATTCGGACGGCGCCGCTCAGCTTGTCCACTTCGAACTTCCCGTCACCGCTGTCCGCCAGGCTGTAGCGCACCTGGCTTGAGGGGCCCATGTCCGGATCGTGGGCTTCCAGCCACATAACAACGGTGCCCACGGGCAGGTCCTCTCGGACCCGCACGCGATAATTTGGAGGAATGAATTTGGGAGGGTTGTCGTTGACGTCGTCCAGCGTGATCTTGAGAGACACCGTGGACACCAGCTGAGGCTCTGACGTGGCCTGATCGCGAGCCGCGATCATGAGGACATATTCGGGCTGGACCTCGCGGTCCAGCGCCTTTTTGACCCTGACCACTCCCGTTTCCTCGTCGATCGTGAACTGATCCGTGTCTGCCAGGATGGAGTACCTGACCACGCCGTTTTCTCCCAGGTCTTTGTCCTTGGCCTCGACGTGAATGACTTCGGCCCCCACGGCGGTGTTCTCACTAATTTCGACCAAATACGTGTCTTGGAGGAACTGGGGGCTGTTGTCGTTAGCATCCGTCACTTTAACGTCCAGCAGGCGTGACGAGGACTTCTGGGGTATTCCGAGGTCGTACACGGTAACGTTAAGCGTGTAATGGTCTGACGTTTCTCTGTCGAGCGGAGCGTAGACCTTGAGCCAACCATCATCCATGTCGACCACGAACCGGCTCTCGGTGTCGCCGCCTGATATGACGTACACGAGTTTCCCGTTGAAGCCGCTGTCCGAGTCGGAGGCGCTCAAATGGACGATCCGAGCCCCTACCGGAAGGTCCTCTCTGACCTCAACTACGCTGGGGAAAGATTCCGAGAACTGGGGCGTGAACCGGTTGACGGCATGGATGTCCAGGAAGTTATCATCAGGCTCGGCCTGGCTGTGGAGCTTGCTCCCTTGGAGCAGTTTTTCAGCCAACATGGTGGCCACGCCCGTGTCAACGCACTTGACCTGGACCGGTTTACGCGGGGTGACGACGGTGATGTTGAGGAACACCTCCGGGGTCACGTGGTCGCCGTCGCTGGCGACAATCTGCAAGCTGTACATGGACAGTTTCCCAGCCTCGCCCTCGCTCAGGGACCGCTTGAGCGCCAGCACGCCCGAGTTGGGGTTCAACTCGAAAAGGTCGAGGTCGTTCCCGGCTTTTATCGTGTAGCGGACCAGCTGGAGCTCGTCGGCATCGATGGCGGATACGGTCGTGATCTGTTCTCCGGTCCCATGGTCCATCGGCACGGTCACCTGGCAGTCCACGTTTTCAAACAGGGGTTTGTTGTCGTTCAGATTACTCAGGGTGATCGTCACCTGCGTCTCCACCTCGCGCCGAAAGGGTTCGCCCCAGTCCGAAGCGCGCACCCGCAAATTGTAAATCCGGGGCATTAGTTCGTAATCGAGCTCCTCCTGGGTGCTGATGACCCCGGTGAAGTAGTCGATGGTGAAAGGTTGGGGGTTTACATTAGCAATGCTGTACGTCACGTAACCGTTCTCGCCCCCGTCCAAATCCGAAGCTCTCACCTTGAGCACGCTGGTGCCTACAGGCATGTTTTCATCAACGCTGGCCTTGTAGGAGGACTGCTCGAACTCCGGGGCGTTGTTGTTCACATCGATCACGTCGACGATAACTTTCGCCGAGGCTTTCCTCTCGCCGATAACGACGTCTAGTTCGTAACGGGGCACAGCGTCGGCACGGACGGGTCCCGCTGTTGTGATTAGACCCGTGTCCGGATGGATCGCGAACGGAACCTTGTCCGGTTTCTGCCTGAACGCGTACCTGAGCTGGGGGTATTTGGGTATGGCTGTTACCATGATGACCGGCGTGTGCAGTGGTGCGAATTCGCTTATGTTGGCCCTAAACAAGGGCCGTGTGAATTTGGGAGGCCCTACTTTAAACTGCAGGGATGTGATACGGACGACCTTGGGAGCGGAGAACTGCGCCGGGCTTCCTTTGTCCTTCGCCTGCAAGGTCAGGTTGTAGCCGTACGGCTGGCTGTCCCAGTCCACGTCCTTCGCGGCTTTTATTTTGTATTCCTTGCTGCCCGGGCTGGTCCTCATTGTCCTGAACTGTTGCAACAGGTCTCCGGCGATCACGCTCAGGGACGCTATCTCCCCGTTGGCTCCCTGATCGTCGTCCTCGACCGTCACCACGGCGTACGTCGGGTCCTTGTCGGCGTCCGAAGGCGCTAGGGTGACAGCGGTGATGACCGGGGCGTGCTCATTGGCCTGCTCCACTCGTACCGTTAGCTTGGCCATGCTGCTGAACCCACTGCTCCCGTAGAGCTTCATCCCACGGTCCACGGCAAGTATTTCCAATTCGTACTGCTTTGTCTCGGAGTAATCAAGCTTCCCGGTGAGCGTCACCACCCCGCTGGTGGGGTGGACCGCAAACATGTCGGTCCATTCCTTGAAGCTATAGTAGTACTCTCCGTTCGTACCGATGTCTGCATCTGTGGCGGCTACCTTGGCGATGCTGGTTCGGATGGCCGCGTTCTCCGGCAACGCCACGCTGTACGACGTGGGCGAGAAGAGCGGACGCAGGTCGTTGGTATCCAGCACTTGAACCCTGACACGGGCCCGGGCTTCAGCGCTGGAGACCCGTTCCACAGCTTTGACCGTGAGCAAATAGTGGTCCCGGACCTCCCGGTTAAGGATGGCACTGCTGCCTCCTTTGGTCCTTATCCGCAAATAGGTAAAGTCTCCCAACTGATACTCCTCGGCTTTGAAAAGGTTCTCGTTGTCCCCTGTCACAATTTTGTACCGTATTTCCCACGAGGGGTCCGTGTTGTAAACGCCCATCTTGACAGGGCCCTCCAAGTAGGTCTTGGCAGCCGAATTCTCAAAAATGGTGGCGTTGTAGCCAGGCCGGGTGAACTGCGGGACAGGCTTGGCCTCCGGCCCATGGCTTCGGGTGCAGCCGCACAGGAGGTGCAGCAGCAGCACCAGCAGCAAGGTCGCCCGGTTCTGCATGGTCGCAGAGCGCTCGTCACCAAACCACCTGTGGGGGGGGAGAAGGGTAAAGGGGTTAGAAGGACATTTTTATAAGGTCTGGAGATGTGCATACCCATTTCCCTGGTCCTACATCCAAATCACAGACTAAAAACTTGGAAACTGCCTCCGACAGGACAAAGAGCCTCAGGCCAGACGTCCAGCAGGTATTCCCGCCGCTTGGATGGGAATGGGATTAACCGTACCCATCCCCATTTATCCGGGCTTGGGACCGGCGTGCACCTGTTTCCAGTTACACGCCTAGGGTGTTTTGCATACGCAACTCAATGACAATTTGGAGATGCCAATTTACCTAACACACATGTCTTTGGACTGTGGGAGGAAACCGGAGTACCCGAAAGTAAACCCACGCAGTCATGGGGAGGACAAGCAGACTCCACACAGAAAGGACCCAGGCCGTCCCACCCTGGGATCGAACCCGGGACCTTTTTGTTGCAAGCGGTGCTACCCCACCAAGCCACCGTGCCAACGTTAGCATTGTTAGCCTAGCACGCTAGGAGGCTGAACGGAGTTTCCTGCCTGGCTGTTATTTCCAGGCTCAGTAGTCACAACAGGCTTCGACGGAACTCCGTCGTCACCGATTAACGGCGGCTCACAGGATGGAAGCGTTCGTCCCAGACGCGTCCAGTTCCGCAGACATTCCACGGGGTTGTTTGGAATTTCTTAATCTTTAGGCCGTATTTAGCCTGGAACTCGGCATTCCACACAGATAAGCTTTGTCTAGCTCAAAAAAAACTCCACAAACAAGGTGCTCCAAGGGGTCCGGATCTAAACACCGAGCTAGAGATAAACTCAAAAACCGTGTTCCTATTGGCGTTCCACAAGACGAGGCTTTGAGGATTCAGATTTAGATTGCACCGAAACTTTCCCACGACTGACCACAAGAATCAGAGCAAACGCAGTCGCTTTGATGAGCCGTAACACTTTGATATGGTAACAAAAAAAAACCTTTAACAAAAGGCAAACGCTAACACACCCGGAGTACGGTCTGTTGGTCCAGGACCTGTCTTTGGATTTCTATAGTCGTTTGGGGTTGGGAGGGAAAAGAAACCACCTGGCAAACTGACTAAGTGCATCCTAAAAAAATAAGAAAGAAAAAATAGAAAGAAATCAAAAATATACGGTTGTTGTAAAAAAAAAAAAAAGAGCATTAAAAAAAGCAAGAAAAATTTGACGGGTATTAGACCAAACTTTTAGAACCAATTTCTTCCCATTTGGTAAATCAAAATAAAGGTTTCAATAAAAAAAAAACAAGTGTATAAATAGAAAAAATATGTAATCATGCAAAAAAAATCGAACAGTAAAACAGAAATTAAAAATGTTGGACCTTCCTTAAGACTTAAAAAAAAAAAAAATATATATATATACATATATATATATACATACACACACGTCTTAATAAAGATTAAGAAATGAACATTTATGAACATAAAACATTTTAATAACAAACTCCTATACTATATAACAATATAAAAAATCTATAATATAAAAAAAAGAAAAAAACACTCAAAACCTGTGTTTAAAATAATAAATTGGACCTTCATGAGAAGAAAAACTTATTTTATTTATATGTAATCTATTTGCGTTAGACTTTATGTTAAGTTATAAATAGAAAAATGTTATGAATTTACATTATTAAATTTTGGAAAGTCAAAAGTTAGACCTTTACCAAGAGAGGCTAAAGGTGAAAAAGTTTTAAAAAAATAAAAACAAAAAAGACGCCCTACATTTTAGATATAAAACTAAGTTTTAATACAGCAGAAAAACAATAATATTAAAACAAATCATCAAGCATCCATTAAAACATTTTAACAAACAATTATTACTTATTAAATATTGCATCTTTTTTAAAGAAGTATACAATAATATAAAAAAGAAAACAAATCTAAACCTGTGTTTAAAATAATAAATTGGACCTTCATGAAGTAAAACTTTATTTCTATTTAATCTATTGACGCTATACTTTATTTTAAGTTATAAATATAAAAAATGTTAAGTATTTACAAAAAAAAACTTTGGAAAGTCAAAAGTTGGACCTTTACCAAGAGAAGCTAAAGGTGAAAAAGTTTTAAAAATAAAAATTTTAAAGACGTTTTAGATATAAAACTAAGTTTTAATAACGCGGTTGAAAGAAATATTTTTGGAAATTTGGAAATCACACAGAAATCAATCATATTAAAACAATCAAGCATCCATTCAAATATTTAAAAAAATAATTATTAATTATTAAATATAGCATATTTTTAAATGAGTATATAATAATATATATAAAAAAAATCAAAACCTGTGTTTAAAATAAAAATTTTGACCTTCATGAAAAAAAAACCTTGAATTTTTTTTTTTTATTATTTATATTTAATCTATTCACGTTAGACTTTATTTCAAGTTATAAATATAGCAAAGTTCTGTATTTACATTATAAAACTTTGGAAAGTCCAAAGTTAGATCTTTACCAAGAGAAGCTAAAGGTGAAAAAGTTTTAAAAATAAAAATTAAAAAGACGCCCTACATTTTAGATATAAAACTAAGTTTTAATAACGCGGTTGAAAGAAATAGTAAAAATGACTCAATAAATCAGATTTTTGGAAATCCCACAGAAAAAAAATAATTTAAAAACCATCGAGCATCCATTAAAACATTTTTTAAAATAATTTTTAATTATTAAATAAAGCATATTTTCAAATGAGTATAAAATAATATAAAAAAATCGAACCCTGTGTTTAAAATAAAAAAAATTGACCTTCATGAAAAAATAAACTTGTTTTATTTATATTTAATCTATTCACGTTAGACTTTATTTAAAGTTATAAATATAGAAATGTTATCTTTTTTTACACAAAAAAACTTTGGAAAGTTAAAAGTTGGACCTTTACCAAGAGAAGCTAAAGGTGAAAAAGTTTTTAAAATAAAAATTAAAAAGACGCCCTACATTTTAGATATAAAACTAAGTTTTAATAACGCGGTTGAAGGTAATAGTAAAAATGACTCAATAAATCTGATTTTTGGAAATCAAACAGAAAAACAATAATATTAAAACAATCGAGCATCCATTAAAAAAAAATTAAACAAATAATTATTAATTATTAAATATTGCATATTTTTAAATGAGTATAAAACAATATAAAAAAAGAAAAAAAAAAACAATCAAAACCTGTGTTTAAAATGATAAATTGGACCTTCATAAAGAAAATCTTTATTTATATTGAATCTATTGTTGGACTTTATTTTAAGTTATAAATCTAGAAATGTTATGTATTTACACAACGCGGTTGAAAGAAATAGTAAAAATGACTCAATAAATCGGATTTTTGGAAATCCCACAGAAAAACAGTAATATTAAAACAATCGAGCATCCATTAAAACACTAAAGAAAACAATTATTAATTATTAAATATAGCATATTTTCAAATGAGTATAAAACAATCTAAAAAAATCAAAGCCTGTGTTTAAAATAAAAAATTTGACCCTCATGAAAGGAAAAAATTATTTTATTTATATTTAATCTATTGACGTTTATTTCAAGTTATAAATATAGAAATGTTATCTTTTTTTCCACAAAAAAACTTTGGAAAGTCAAAAGTTAGACCTTTACCAAGAGAAACTAAAGGTGAAAAAGTTTTAAAAATAAAAATTAAAAAGACGCCCTACATTTTAAATATATAGATAAGTTTAAATACAGCAGAAAAACAATCATATTAAAACAAACCATCAAGCATCCATTAAAACATTACAAAAAATATATATATATTAATTATTAAATACAGCATATTTGTCAATGATTATATAATAAAATTGTAAAAAGCAAAAAAAACAATCCAAAATTTGAGAATGATTTTAAAAAATGTAAACGTTTAAAATGATCAATTGGACCTTCATGAAGAAAAACTGATTTGATTTATATTTACTCTATTCACGTTAGACTTTATTTCAAGTTATAAATATAGAAAATGTTATGTATGTACACAAAAAAAACCCTTGGAAAGTCCAAAGTTGGATCTTTACGAAGACAAGCACAAGGTGAAAAAGTATAAAAGTAATAAAGAAAGAAAAAAGACGCCCTACATTTTAGACATAAACCTAACTTTAAAAGTTTTAATAACGTGTTTGATTTTTGGAAATCTGGAAATCTGGAAGAGTTCAGGAAAAAAGTTGGACCTCAACCAAAAAATGAAAAAAGAGCCTGAAGGACCATGAAGAAGCTGCATTTCTTCAAAGTGTCCCTTTTAAAGCTCTAAAAATCCCATTTCTCTTTTTAGACTTTTTTTTAGGGAGGGATGGGGGGTTAAATTCTGCCCCCCCCCCTCCCCATCCCCCTCCGTCCTGCCCCGCTCCTATTCATCTCCCCGGGGCAGATGCATGCATGCATGTTCAAACAAAGCCCGCAGGACTTTACCTAAACATTCTTACACCAAAACCAGCACTAAAAACCCCAAAAAGATGGAATAATAATAATTTAAAAAAATAATAATAAAACAAACAAGTAAACTCAAATCCACTTTTTTCACTTTTTGATCGCAGACATTTGTAACCTATAATTATAAATCCGACACGGAGAAAACTTGCCCAGTTGCCCCTATATTCCTAAAACATTGCTTATAAGATCCTAAAAAGTTCTTTGGTACCTTTTCCAGCTTTATGGTTCCTGGTTCGGCGGCTTTTCAATCACTTTCAAAGTTCCCAGATGGCACATTGTAGCGCGAGACGGTTCCTCAACGCGCACGAGCGAATACAGTCCCTCGTCCCTTCAATCCCTTAGCCCTCTCTCTCTTTCTGTTCATACTGTGCATACTGTTTACTACCTAGTGCTCGAAAACAGTGCGCATCCTAACGGCTCCCGTACTGAATACTGCTGTAGTATGCACTGCTGTATCCGTCCGCGCTTGCACGCCGCTGCCGATCGGATCTACTTTCCATTGGCACGAAGTAGTTTCTGGGACCAAAAAAAAAGAAGCTCGTTCGTGGTCAAACTTGTGAAATATGTCCACAAACATCTTTATAGAGGCACAAACTTAATCAATATGGCGTATTGTTTTATTTAAATAAGCAACAATATTAATATTAAGCGACATTAAAGACCACGGTGACCGCCGAGTGCCGTTACTGTATGGAACGCCAACGAGGTCACATTACTCCACTACAGCGGTCGCGATTCGTTTAGCGGTTAAAACACACAATGGCGTCATTAATAAACGTAATAAATTCATCTTTTGCCTTCGGATGGCTTGTGTGTGTGCAGTTATTAAGGCATGAGCCGTTGAAAGTCCTCATTACGTTCTGCGTTGGCCAAATCGGACACTGACGCTAGTAGTTCGCTAATAGAATAGAGTATTATTTCAAACATTAATATGAATTATTGACCTAACATGAACACCTTTAGTGCAGTATTTACTGTAAAATAGAGTAATTAATATCCTGGAAACCCTGTTTTCTGTTTTTCAAGGCTGCAATTCCCTTTTCTGTGGGCAGGTGTCAAAGGGGTTTAATCTTAGCGGTCTTCTGTCATTCAGACATTCATTAGACGTACATAAGGCACACTGTTTTGCCATATTTGTAATTCTTAGGACCTGGGATGCTCAAGCGAAAAAACTTTGTTTTTTAAATCTATTTAGTTAACACAAATGTAGACAGGGTGCCGAAAATAAAACCATCTAATGCAAACCCTGAAAGGTTATTATATAATATGTAATTATATATAAACAAAAATGTTGCGCTAAGGTCATTAAGATCCTTGCATCTGTTTTATTGGAATGTCATATTGGGTTTTGAAGTCAAACAAAATGAATTACATGGTTTTATTATGCTCAGAATATTGGTATGATCTGACCCTCTTCGTGTTCCACACAATGCCAGGGCAAGGATGTCCTGATGATAATATCACATAGCAATCAGAGCACAAAACGTCCTAAACAAGATGACAGACTTTTAAATATTTTCCTCAACGGCTCTTCCAGTGCTTCTTGGATTGGAAACAGTTCCAGGTGGAACCATTCAGGCTTCAAAAAGTTCATCAGTATTGAATGGGTTGTTAATTAAAAGCCATTTAGCTGAGATTCGTTTAGAATCTTTTAACATTCCAACCGATATGGTGCTCCCTTTGGCGGTCCAGGAACTTAAAGGCTATCAGGTAGAACCATTTAAACTTGAGGGTATCTCTGGAAGAAATAAATATCCTGAGAGGTTATTGTCAACTACCTGTGTTTTAAATTGGTTCTAATTGGATCCCCCACTGGGACAACCCTAAAAGGTTCCAAGTAGGTCCGTCATGCAAGCAGAACTGTCTTTTAGAAGGTGTTTTAATGGAGTCGAAAATGGTTCTGAGTGCAGCGGAGAGAGGAACCATTGAGGACTGTTCAACATATGAATCCAATATTAATGTTATGTAACATATGGCCATAAATATTTCCATGATCTGGGCTTCGGGGGTTCTTTCAAATGATCGAATGATTCTGTGAAACCATTTAGGGGACCTATGAGGAACCTTATCTGAGAAATTAATGCTCTGTTTACCCATTTATTAATGTCCTTTATTCGTTTGCTAAAGGAATCATTGAGCAGAACGGGCAGGTCTATCAGTAGAAATGGTTCCAGCAGGATCAGTTAAGCACTCGAAGAACCAATGCCTTATTTAAGATGTATTTCCACCATTTAGTCATTTTATTTAATTAATGTTAATAAAATATTATTTAGAGGAACCCTTAAAGATTGAGAAAAAAAACACCCATGGGAAACCCTCTAATAAACGACTTTAAAATTCATTTAAATGTAATAATTTCCATTTCAGAAGGTTCCTAGTGGAACCAGGATGGCAGAACCTTCTAAACGTAAATCAATTGGGGCTATTAAGGAAAAGACTGGGTGGATTTCTTTAATTGGTCCAAAGATCTAAAGCTTAACGATCTAAACACGAGGAACCTTCCAAAAAAATCAAAACCAACACTAGAAATTCTTATAATAATAAAAAAAACCTGGATCTGAAGTTCCTCTTGGAGAGCACGTGAAGAACCCAGATACGTGCAGAACGAAGATCAATTGTAACCCATAAGCGTCATGACGGAACTCATTGAAGATCCTTATTGTAATTATTGCACCATTAAAGCCTTGTCACTCCGTCCGGAGCGCGTGCAAGCCCACTCACCGCGCGCGCCAGCCTCTTCAAAGTTTCTCGTTCGTCATCCTGTTCCAGAGCATCCAACAGTTCCTGTTCCCGACCAATCCGTGTCCTTTTCTCCTGCTACATGGTCCGACGTCTGCTCGTCCCCTGCATCGCTCCATCGCAAGGTCCGTCCGCCAGCGCTGCCGAGTCCTACTGATTCCACGGAGGAGGCGCGCGAGACGCGGAGACGCGTGACGTCACGACTTCGAAAACGGTCCAACTTCAAAGCAGGGAATAGTAGGGGAGAACGTCTGCAGATCCTCCAGGCTTGTGGAACACCTTCTCAGGTGATTCCATCAATGCCACGCCTTTGAAAGCGTCCCTTGAGCTTTGGTTCTTCGTGGAACCCCTGAGATCCCAAGCAGGACCGCTTTAGGAACAGCAAAGTGTTTCTCGAGTAGAAATGGCTCCAAGTTCAATGGAACACAACCAAATACCTGGTGAAGTAAAAGTCAGGGCAGCTTTACAATATGACATGACATTTAGCAAGCCTAGGGCAACAGCGGCAAGGAAAAGCTCCCTGAACGTAGAACGGAGAGACGTTTGGACCTTGGGAGGACCAAGATGCAACAAGGAACCCGTTCTCCTTGGGTTTCCTAGATGTTCCGGTTAATAGGACTACATCGGGACGAGATCGTTTTGGTCCTAGTAATCGGCTGGTCCGATTAAACGAACATGCCCTGTATTACAAGACGGGACGTACTATGTAATATATTAAATGTTTATTAAACTTTTATTGTGCTATTTACACGTATAGCAAACGTACAAACAAGAACTACTGTTACTTACCAACTTTGTTCATTAAAAAATAAATTTGCAA
>JAUZSV010067168.1:0-22466 GCA_034780495.1 Parotocinclus cesarpintoi
GTAGTAAATGGAAATGTTAGGCAAAGACCTGTAGGTGGCAGTAGAGAGCTGGGGAGAAACTCGGGAGTTTTCGGGTAATGATGCCAGTAACGAAGAATTTCTTAACTGACATTACATACTGTACACGTTCTTTGGTCTGATTAAGCAGAATTTTGGTCCAAATAAGCGAATAATATTACGCGTATAATAATTGGATTTGTTTCGGTACTTTAGGATTTGGTAGGATTAAGTGGCTGGTCCTATTAACCGATGGTCTAATTAACTGAAATCAACTGTAGTGCTGGTGTAGTCCTGTGTGGGTCCTGACCATTAGAGAACATAGTAATAAAGGACTAACAACGTATGTAGAGAAACAGATGGGTTACAGTTTGTAATTATAGAACTATGAAGTGCATCTATATGGTTAGTGTGTAACTGATGAAAATGGACAGTGAGAGTAAAGATAAGAATGTTTACCTAGAAGAGGAAGGTGATCAGTGATTGTATTTGTGTTTATACACTTTCAGCCATGTAGTGAACATTAAGAAGAGGCAGATTGCTTCACAGGGGCACCGATCACAATAATATGCATACTGGATATCAGTGGTAGGTAGGTAGTCGGTAGTAGGTAGTAGGTAGTAGATAGGCTCTATTATGTTATGTTTTGCGTTAAATAATTGAGGATTATATTATATAGTATTTACCACCAAAAATATGATTTCAAAACTTCTCAGGTGAGAAGAATTATTGGTTCTAATGCTCAAAGCTATAACCTTACATGGACCAGCTTCCTAATGTTTATGTGAACATGTGGCCTTTTGTAAACCGTTCTGGTTGAAGGCATTGTGCGCATTCCACAAGTAAAGAAATCTGCAGCAGGTGAAAGGACTTTTTTTCTCCTGATGCTAAAGAAACAGAACGTGCATGGGTCAAGTATGCTGGATATTTCTAAATCTAAAGCCATTTATTTAATGTGACTTGTGTCTTATTTCACCTACAAATGATATTAAGACAATTCGCCTTTTAAAAATAAGACTAATGTGCTGTTTCAGATTAAACAAGATATAAAAGTCTATAGTTTTTCCCTAGTAATGCTTATGGTTGGTTTGGCTGCTCTCCAGAACAAAGGGTGCAGACGTAAGCATACGTTGTTCCTCTCACTCAGGCACAGATAGTTGTGTCTGCATGTGACACCTGCTCCATCCAGAAGCCACCGCCAGGACTCTAATCTTGGTCCCTCCAGTGGTGGGTTAGTGTAATTTCTTGTGAGTGTGACAGCAAAATTCTTTAGATATGAATTTAAAAAGATGATTACTGAAAACAGTCATATGCTTTAACGTTGGGTTTTTCCAGTTCACATGGAATTTTAGAGCAGTGGTTCCCAACCTTTTTGCCTTGGAGCCCCTCCATGAGGATCTAAGAAAATCTGCATCCCCCAACCAACACACACCAAAAGGATATAGTGATTAATTGCAAATCTTTTTAAGCAAAAATGTACATTGATTATAGCTTTTCTATTGTGTTCTTTTAATCCACCCACCCTTTTCCATGGTGGCCCCTTTTCTCTTTTCAAGACAGTTACACACTTGGCTGGGGTTTTCAAACAATTACACAGTGTACATCCTATGGCTTGCCATTTTTGTTTCATTGAGCTTTTCTACAGAACAAATCTGTACCCATGACATCAGTCATAAATATCATGCCACTCAACATGCTATAAAGAGAAGTGCTAAATGCTGCCTTTGACATGCTGTCACTTAAAGTGGAACTGTTGGGATAAACATAGACACTAGCTGAAAAAAAATACTGTTTCATTAAATAGATTTCTGCAGCACCTCATTTAGGTCTATTTGTAATGTAACTGCCAACCTGGGCAATACTCAGATATCAGGAACACCGACTGGATGAACACACTTTGTATGTTTACAGTCATTGTTAGCTCATCTGTTGCTATAAACAAATTATTAGCCACCCCATGTCATCTTTTAGTTTGTCAGCATCACCATAGAATGAACATTTACCGGATATTGTTTGAGTGATGAAGAAATGTGTGTAGCTTTGACACAGGTTCTCAGGTGGTGAAGGGTGACTCAGGTACTTGAACACTCTGTACCTTAACTTCATTAGATATTTCTGATTTTGTTAGCACAGCTAGACTTTAGCTCTTTAATAAAGTTCAATTACTGTTCATGGAGCACTTTTAGCTGTATGCTATGCGCAACTGGACTATTAACTAAACCACCCATCACAGACACTGTGTTGTTAATGGTAAATCATTCAGCATGTGCTTAATAGACTTCAATAACATGTAATTGTCACTTCACATTCACACAATCAAATTGCCAGTTAATTACAATGAAATACCAAGGTACACTCCAAGACCCACTACTGATACTCAGAGACAAAGGTTCACAAAGGTTATAAACTGTTGAGGTGTCTAAATCTATTTTATTGATCCTCTTACTTAATCCAGTTGTACTGAACAGCAGCATGTGTACCATTACATTTACAGCTGTAAAAATTCTATTCTATCCTAGCTTGTCGAGCCGAAATACTTGACACATCACTCCATTTCCATTAATGCCCCAGCATCTTTTCAAAAGCTTTCAGTCATGTCCAGATCTTGCAGCTCTTTTCATAGAGTGGTCATCCACAAATATTTTTTCGAAAATTATCCAATGATAGTTCATCCAACATTTTGACAGCACTGTAGGGTTTGATTGGCATTTGCCATCGAACACCATAATTGGCTAAATTGACTTCTGTCTCAGATGAGAGCAGGTTTCACCTGAGCACATGTGACAGAGATGACAGGTTCTGGAGATGCCATGGAGAACATTGTGCTGCCTAAAACCTCATTCAACATAACTGGCTTTATGATGGGTCAGTGATGTTCTGGGGAGGCATATCCCTGGAAGGACTGCTGCACCCTGACTGCTAATAGGTATTGGGAATAAATCCTTTGACCCATTGTCAGATCTTACGCTGGTGCAGTGAGTCCTGGGTCGAGAGTATGAAGGCAGTCCTTGGAGGATGAAGGAATTGATACCATTAACCACTACCACCCACTTCATCCCCTGCTTGCATGGTCATAATTCAGTAGAACACATTAGGAACATACAAGCACATGAAGGCCATACAAACTAACGAGTAGCATTCTGAGGAATGGAATTTCAGCTAAATGGACTAGCCTGCTGCATCATTTTTTTCGCTTTGATTTTTGATGTGTCTTTCAGTTCTACCCTCTGTAGGCTAACAATGTTCATTTCCATCACATGATATGACATCTTTTTGTTTTCAACGCATTTTCCAGTCGATATCAGGAAAAATATTGTGCATGATTTAGTTCCCATTGAGATTTGATGTGGTTTCAAAGTGTTCCTTTAAGTCTTCTGAGCAGTGTATAATGCTGCACGTTGTATTCTGCTGCTCACAAAATGACTTAAAAATGAATTAACCGCTATTAAAATATCTCCCAATTTTTGGGAACAGTGTATTTCGTTAAATAAAATACAGTTGCCTTTTGCATCAAGCTTGTCTCGTCATTTCTAATATCGCTTAAGCCACGCCTTCTGTTTGCTTATTGGTTCATTTCGAGGTCCTGCCTCACGAGCTCTAGCTCTGCAGTAGACAGTCGGGTACGGGTTTTTTTTTCAGGGGGAAGCAGCGAGGTTAAGTGTTTTAGAAACAAGTTCTACTCGTTTTTTTTACATACAAGTCAGTTATGAGAAGTTCTCCCTCGTGAACACTACTGGAAGCCGATAAATTACCAGTAAGTAATGTTTAAATAGTTCTGTTATAGGTTTCGTTATCGCGTTTGTATTCATGAGTGTGAACAGGTGTGTGGTTGAACTAACGTTAACGGCTGTAAACTAAGAGACCCTAACTCTTTATAATTCTTATAGTAAACGGTATGGGTTATTTGTACAAGAACAAATGGTGTCATTTTACCAGTTTTATATATTTAATGTTATGTAAATGGTTCAACATATGTAGCTTAAACAGTTTAAATAAAGTCATCAACTAGATTTGGTAACAAGAATTACACAAGTATTTGTGTCCTTTGACCAGAACATGGAAAATGGCCAACTATTGTTAAGTGCTAAGAAAATAATAAGATGCATAACCAAACCAGTTTCAGATCAGCTTACACCAGTTAGATCATATCAGACTTTTAGACTAGTGTAGACCTGTTTAAGATGTCATTATTTTTCACAATAAAGATCCATCCTTTTCTACAGTTCAGAAAGGGATCTGACTTAAATAGCTGTTGTGTTATTATGTCATTGCTGCTTACTGAAAGTGAGAGTAGTAGCTGACATCCATATACACTGCTCATGAAAATGAGGGGATATCTCATTGTAAATCATTTTTGAGAGCAGTATATGATCGTGTATGGCCCTCTTGTCCTTTATTGTGCTACCACAATGTTTTCGTTAAGTAAAAAGTGCAGCCCTTTGACAGAACAAGCCAGGAATGTTTTGGCAAAATTGGCAATGTTGGTGTGCATTGTTGGGAGGGAATCAGACACCGGAGGTCTGTTCTGTTGCTGAAACCCAATCACTCCACGTTGCAGTATTAACACTACCTCTTAGCGTCCTCTGGGTCCAGGGGCAAGGAAAAGACTCCTTGGAGAGTGCATGTACACACCTGACGCCATTTCCAACTGCTTTCATAAACACACATGCCACACCTGCATATTCACATGCACACGCCTTATAAATGTGAGGAATTCATAGGCAGGAACTGAACAGGTAAGATGGGGTGCTTGGTTTAATTAAATATGGTTATGTATGCAAACTTTCTTACATTTTGTGGATTTAGATTACATCTCTAGTTTTGCAGTGGTCATTTGCAAATCACAATGGTGTCTTTTGAGCAAATTTTTACCATGGAAGGTGATACCCACTGCAAATACTGAACTTATACACCTGAATATTTTATTTAACTTGAATATACAGGGGTTTCTGTACACTCTTTTTCGCTTTATGAGGTTCAGAATGTAATGGATGATGCAGGAAATAACAAATAATGGCTTATGTTCATAGCAAATCAAAGCTGAATGGAGCTATGAATTTAGCAGATTGAACCAAAGACAATGGGCAAAAAAGGAGGAAGATATTTTAGCTGATGTGTGGAGAAGTTTAAGATAACAAGATCTATGCATTTTTGCTGACTGGGTAAAATAGATACGTTTGTTTATTAAGAATACTGTGGACATACAGAACAAGTTCTTTAAACACAAACCTTTCCCATAGGCTTTTGGGAAAAGTTGCCATTTTCCACAATGCCAGACCTGTGCATTTTGCAGGTCTCTGGGCAAAACAAAAATTAGGACTTAATTATAAACCGTCTATAGCATGATCGATTCTAAATTCCTTTCCAAAGTGGTGCTAAATAACAGCGTGTTAAAAGCATAAACTATTTACTTACTGGCCATTTCATTATGTACACATTGCTAGTACTGGGTTAACGAGATGCTGAAAACATTCTTCCAAGATTTTGGTATTTATCATATTCACCATATTCATTCATATTTAACTGAGACTAATCAGACCAGGCAACGGTTTTCCAATCAGCTGCTTTCAGTTACCAGTTCCAAGCTGACAAAGTGGCGTTTGGTGTTATCATCTTCTGCATTAGCATATCTGATTAAAATTTCTACGTGTTGTGCATTCATAGATGGAATTGTTTGTCCAGAGAACTGCCACTCACTGGATATTTTCTCTCATTCTGACCATTCTCTGTAAACCCTGGAGGTGGCTTGTGAAAACTCCAGTAGACCAGTAGTTTCTGAAATACTTAGACCAGCTTGTGATGTTTTGGGTAAAACAGCAACAGGAAATTCTAGTGAGTAGGCTAAGGTATTAAGAAAAAACGCATTTTAGATGTGGAGCATATTAGCAATGCGAAGAGATTGACATGTTTTTCACCTTGCTTTATTGTAAAGTGTTGTTTTAAAATGTGACATGTTGGTTAAGACAGATGTTTGAGTAATGAGCATGCTAATTAAAGCTATGGTTTTTCCAGTTATCCCTGATCCAAATAATGATCTTTAACACCAGTTGTGCAGCAGTACAGGTCCCTCTGTACACACACATCAACCAAAAATGTATAGTAGACATTTATCCTGGAGTAAATACCATTTTTTGAGCTTTAGATACTCGCCACTGATTTGTAGAGAATACTCAAAGCCTATTGTTTTTATTTATGTATTTATTTTTTAAAATCAAAGCTACCAACATGTTCGTAAGGCAAATCAGACATGCAGTAGCTCATTGCCCTGTTGTGTGGTGATTAGCATTTTGCTAATGATGCTAGTGCTTGGTACCCCGGTAACTGGGTAAGCTTTATCACGTACCTGTTTTCGAGTGTGGCACAGTGGTTTGTTGGGTTGCACCGCTGCCTCACAACAAGAAGGTCCTGGGTTCAGTCCCAGGGTAGAGTGGCCTGGGTCCTTTCTGTGTGGTGTTTGCATATCCTCCTTGTGTCTGTGTGGGTTTACTCCAGTTTCCACCCACAGTCCAAAGACGTGTGTTAGGTTAATTGCTTACTCTAAATTTTCATTGGCGTGTCTGTCTGTCTGTCTGTCTGTGTGTCTGTCTGTGAGTGTGTGTATAACTAGTTTTGATATAGCATTGTGTGTCGCTAAAATGACCACTGATGCTGATAGCGACGTTCAGTTGATCGTCCTTGTCTGAACTCTCCTCTCTCAGACATGGAAAGGCATAACTATGTTTACCTCACTCACTGAGAGAGTTTACATGCACTTAGTAGTCATGGTCATAGTCAGATTTCTGTAATTATATTATTTAAGTTTTCATGTATTCAGCATACTTTAGTAATCAGATAAAGAAATCTGATAGAGAGAGAGCTGTATTTGTTCTTGTAATCAGATTTCTCAGAGCATATATATGCATGCCATGGTTTCTGTTGGTTCTCGGTCTGTGCTTGCATATAACATAACATGGGAGTGTAACACAGTTGCTAGGTGTGCTTTTATTCTTAGGGACTTTGCTACCTGTGATATTGTTTCCATACTCTCCATGTTTCATGCAACCTCCACTAAACGGCTATTGAACACTTTGTGGTGATTTAAATGCAGTATATAAAGAATGCAGTAAATGAAGAATTTGGTTATTTATTGAAAATGTAAAGTTTACAGCATATTTGTGTGCTATTACCTGAACCATGGAAATGAGGTTTCCTATTATCTGATTATTCAAGTGCATGTATAATTGTTGATCGGATTACAGAGAAAATCCGATTTGCTGCAGTTATCGGATTATTAAGTACATGTAAATGTACTCACTGTCCAGTCAGATAAATGGAAAGCTGGGGCTCAATACTTTTGGTTGGTGGATTTTTCTCAGTCCTTCAATGACACTGGAGTATTATAATAATAATAATAATAATAATAATAATAATAATAATAAAACCTCCAGCAGCACTGCTGTATCTTGTCCACACACACCAGCACAACACACACTAACACATCACCACCATATTAATGTCACTCCAGTGCTGAGACTTATCCACCACCCAAATGGCGTTCTGGTCTGGGTTTTGTTGAACAGGGCAAACCGTGGGGGCTGCTAATGTATGTAGAGCAAAAGATGGACTACTGTCTGTAATTATAGAATACCAATGTGCATGTGTGGCATATGGAGGCGATAACGTTGTCAGTGACTGGAAACAATGAGGTGGTCTAAATGTTTTGGCTGATGTTTGGAATAACATTAAAATGAACTTGATTACTTGAAGAATGCTGGTTAATAAGTAGGCTATATCAACAGGTCTTAGTATTTGTTGAGCAATGGAATGTCTGGGCTCATCATATGATGGATCAAGCTCTCAGTGTGCGGTGGTGGTGGTTGACTGCTCAGAGTTTTGTGCTCTGCTGAAGTTTCTGAGAGATTAAGTGAACAATCAAGCATGACAAGGTGCTATGTGGTTTTGTTTGTGTGGAGTTACAAAACACTTCAGCAAAACAATTTAGACTTAATTTACTGATGGCTCTTCAGTGCACTGTAACAGGTCACATTCCATGCCTCAAAATCCATGAGGGCTGAAGTCCAAAACAGTTGTCAAAACATTTAGTAATGTTTTTACATTAGTCAGGGTTTTAAATATAAGTGAACACTGCTGCTGCAGCCTTTTTGTTCAATTAAAATTTGTTGAGCATTGAGGCATGGTTTGAAGTGGTTCAAATCATTCTTCTAAGCAGTGAAATGATCTGTCTGTTACAGGTATTTTTTGCCCCATAAACAACCAATGTGGTGTCGATTGAGAAATGGCATCAAGTTCAATATCATTTCTTACCAATTCAAAAACTGTTAGAAGTCAGTGCTTCATACTGCTCCGTTATGCTAGCATGAATGCTGCATACTGGAACTGTATTTTGCTGTGCTAGCATCGCAAACTCTTTCACATGCAAAAGCCTTTTTGCTACTGATGAGAACGTGTGTGTGATGAGCTGTCACTAGACCGCAAGATAACCCCAGCTCCAATATTAACATTTTTTATATTGGTTCATAATAGAGGTATTTACAGTACACTGGACGATTTGAAGTTTAGCATGTAATTACATTGTATTTGCAGTACTGTGTGGCTGTTTTTCGAATACATTGAACAGTTTTTGTATAAAATAGAATAAGAATAAAGACACTGTTTCTTGAAGGAGGATGAAGTTGTTTTGGAATTGGCAAGTCAAAATCCTGACTTCGTGGCAGGGCCTGAAGTGAGCAATTAATGCATGGAAACCCACCACCATCCCAGAGCTGAGCCTTTTTTTTTGTAGATAGGAATATGTTAAATTCCTCCAAGCTAATGTACAGGGCTGATAACAGTTACCAAAAAACGTTGTGTTGCAGTTGTTGTAAATAAATGTATAATATTTGACTGTTTTTTATCAACTTTTAAGTTGTGTGAAAATTCTGATGATGTTTTAGCCCAGTTATTTAGAAATATAGACAGTTCTACAGGGTTCACAAACTTTCAAGCGTCAGTGTACATTACATTTCATTTAGACATATCATGTCTGCTAGTGGGTTTGTCCTTTCTCTGCCTTCCAGTTGCTTTCAACTCTTTCAACACATTTAAATTTTTTGTCGCTTATATTTCCTTGTATTTTTCTTTTTTCAGCTCTGCATTAGTGCTATGTGACAAAGGTCAGCAATATGGTTAATCTCCAAAGTCTTTTATTATACATAGTTTTCACTCTAGCGCTCTCGAAAAGGTACCAGTACTAATGGGTGGTCTTTAAGTAAAGAAAAGTACTATAATGAGCTCTTGGGAGCACTTATCACACTTTCTTTGTGATCGCTAAGCATTAAGACCTTTAATTGCATCCATTATCCAACACAGGGTTTGGATTTTACAGCAAAGGCCTTGTTTAAAACATTGAAAGTCACAGAAATAGATTAGCTGAGCTACAGTCTCATTGTCTCCGCTGTAGTCTTTGTTGCTAAGATTAGGTTTCTAAATCTAGAATTCAGACTTTGCGCAATGTTTTAGACAATGAGGGACTCCTTGGAACTGCAATAAAGTTAATGGGAATCATGTTAGGGAATGAAATGTTTGTTTATTAATTTTTGGTTTTGTTTGATTGCTGCATTCAGATGTTACACAGGCATTTGCACTTGGTTTTACATGGATTCTGGATGTAAATATTATGGCTACAGTTGTTATTTGTATGCCCATATTTACCTCTTAAAGGAGGGACCCACTAAGGTGGATCATTGTCTTTAAGCAGCTTTACAGTTTTAGATAATCTTCTATGACCAATCCCATATTGAGTAATCCTAAGGCAACAGTGGCAAGGGAAAACGCCATAAACCGTGGGAAGACTGAGACTCAAAAACGGGACCCATCCTCCTAGTTTACATAACAGAAGTAAAGTAAATAATAACAGATAAATTTGGCAGTTAAAGATATGTACAGTATATCATCATTATTGAGTTTGATACACAGAGTCACTTTGGGTTCTTGAGTCCTCAGCGTGAAAGTAATTGATGGGGGGCGGGGCTGGTTACTACAGAACAGCTGTACCATATAGCTGTGGTGAGCAGAGAAGCATCTCAATATGGACAACACACCAAACCTTAAGGCAGATGTGCCACAGCAGTGGAAAACCATGTCTGGTTTTCTGTCAGCCATAAACAGAAAGCCAGTTTCTGGCTCACTAGGACTGGACAGCTGAAGACTATAAGCTTCGAGTGGGTTGATGAAGGCACACAGACAGTAGGGTCAGATATTTGCACCATGATTCCTTAGATCCAGCTTGGCTTGTGTCAACAATCCAGGCTGATCGAGATGATGTAATGATGTGGGGAATGTTTTCTTGGCACATATAGAGAATGTTAATACCAATCAGTTGTTGCTTGACAATTGCCAGTTACCAAAATCCACAAATGCTCCATTTATATAAGCATATATAAGATGACATAACTTTTACGTAGAACCTGTGCTCATTATTATACATTAATTATAATAGTTAATAATAAATCTCTCATGCATAAAGTATAATGGCTGATACAAAGTACATATTTGTTAGGCTGTTTTCTTTAGGGAATTATGTCAAGGAAAAGAGTTGCAAGTACGGTATGTCTGAAATCGTGGGAGGCTACAGCAGTAAATTCTTACACATTACTTAATTCATGTGGCTGAGTTATACAGTTACAGATGCACATTTTGCTTTTTGGACCTTTCTTGAAATGTTTACATTTATTTGATCTGTGGATATAAAACCCTTTGCTTTGAATCAGAGTTGTGAGGAAACTTCTCCGTATGAATAGACTAGTATGAAGAGATTTCCATGGTATCTCTTATTAAAATGTGCTTATGAAAAAGTCCAGTTAGGAGACACAACTTACAAATGAATATTTGCTGGTAGTTGTCGTACTTCTGAAACTGTGTCTTTTGCAAGTCAAATTTTAAATATGCAAATGTACGTCTGGCTCAAATGTAAGCCAATTCATGTTTGTAATGAAAGGATTTTTAATGCGTAATTTTTGAATTCACTGAGGTAATTGTGTTCTTTTTAATCTGAATATGTTTGAGCAATATACAACAATGTGTTTGAGCAATAATCTACAATTCACAGTATGAGGATAAAGTAATGTCTTTATCTGTTCTGCTGATGGACGTCCAAAAGGTAGTCCTGTGACAGGTACAAAGCAGGTGGTTATGTCATTTGTTTGATGCCAACTGCTGACATGAACACTACACATAATCAATGATTAACTTTATCTGCGTGAACAGGAAAGTAACTTGGTTAAATTAAATGACTGGAAACAGTCCCTTCCATAAGTATTGGAACCTCTGACAAAGAGCAATAAAATAGTTTAAGAAATTCCCCACTTGGTTAATTATTGGCTTAGTACCCTGATGTTCTGTCATTTTGCATAGATGAGAAGAACTGTGTTTAATCCAGAAAGACATACACCAGTTTGATACTTGGTCATTTATTTATTGATAAAATATATCCATTGATACATATCATTAGTTCCGAAAGTATGTGTAGGATTAACAGTTAATTTAGAGATTAAATTAGATTCCAGTGTCAAGTCTCATCTTCACAATACTTGTTTGTGGAAGTGTGAAGCGGCACGTGTAAGAGATTTCTGAGGACCAGCAAATATCACTCTCAGAACAAAGTCTGCAAGATCACAAAGGAACCCAAGGTCACTTCTAAGTAACTAAAGTCCACTCTCACAGTAGCTATTATTATGTTTGTGAGTTTGCAATCAGGAGTTCTGAACATCAATAGTATGCATGAGAGGGAGAAGAATCTCCAAAAATAACTTTGATGCTGATCTGCTGTTTGCACAATAGTCAAAATGGAACTTTTTGGTTTAATTGAGAACTATTCTGTCTGGGGAATGAAAATTTGTCACAGTTCCAATTGATTTGATCGTCCTAATTTTTGTAATAACTGTAGGTATTGGCATTTTTCATCAGTTAGCCATCATGTTTAGAAATTGTTACAACCAAGTGAAACAGGAAGTAATTAATTACTGCTTCCTAGACACTCAAATTAATGTAAGGTGAAATAGAAACGGGAAACATGCTTCCTTTACAACTTTAGGGTTGGTAATATTTGCGGTGTAGTTTATTACAAAAATAGAATGCTCTCTTAATTGGTGAAATAAAATTTTTACCTTCTATTAGGTTGGATTCTTCTCATTTTAGTTAATGATTAAGCCAATTCACCTCAGGGGAAATTTCTTCCAATCTACAGAATTTTTACTCACTTTTATCATACATGCTAATAAACGTTGAGGGTTTTGTAAATGGGAGTTAGAAATGGAGAAGAGGAAAGAGTTGACTTAGTTTTATTAGTTTTTATGTACATCTTTTAAAGTTATAATTTACTGATATTTTGGTATTTGTACCACTTTACGGTTATTTAATTCTATTTTAGGAACTTTGTAATAAAGTCAGTAAGCATTGGTCTTGTAAAATGGAAAGTTGATGTAGTTTGCCTGCATGCCATGGTCTGAGCTGAGGTTGATCGTTAATGAAATCCACTGGCCAACTAGAACATTTGGTTTCTTTTAAAACAACGTTTTAGACCCCAAAGTCCTTTTTCTCAAAGGCTGTCTTATTTTTTTAAAGAGTTTTTTAAAGGAGAGATGAAGTGAACGATATTGACAGCGTGATGCTCTTGGCAATGTCCTGCTGGGAAATCTTGGTCCCTGTCATTCATGTGGGTGAATTTGTTACATTATTTAGGTAGGTGGTACATGTCATTGTTGCAGACCAAGTACACCCCTTCATGGTAACACTATTCTCTAGTGGTAGTGGCCTCTTTTAGCAGGATAATGCATTCTGTCACTCTACAAGTGTCCTACAATGAGTTCAGGGTGCTGACTTGGTCCAATTAGCACATATCTTGATTTGATTGAGCATCTGTCGTGCAAGTATGATGCATTGAGGCAACAACTTGCACAACTTTAATACGTTGGTACCAGATTCTTTGTTCCAGTTACCAAATGACAATTTGTTCTGAGATCTTGTTTAATCCATGCCTTGTTGTTATGGCTGATCGGTGTACGTTTTAGATCAGCTGCCCGTGTGTCAAGAAATCTTTAACAAAAGCACCTTACTACCACTTATCAACCTACGTCTTTACTGGGTTTCTCCAGCATTGTGCAGTCTTTGACCCCACCTGCAGATTCCATTGATGTCATCAGGATTTGAGCTCCTGGCAACAAAGCAAATATTTCACCGTAAGCATTACTCAGCATCCTAATGAGACGATTTAGTGCTACTTTTTATTTTTTATCCAAATATATGCATCTAGTATATTAATGTTGATTCTTTTTTGCACTTATTTCTAAGGCAGCCTATAGTATTTTATAGCTTTCCATCTTTTTTTTTTTTTTTTGGTAATATACATGGAGAGCTGCTCTGAACTCATAATCTTGTTAAGACAAATTTACGTATATGTAACATTTTAGTTTTTGTCCTCTTGACGTTGTTACCCACTTTGTTTGAATTTTTATTTCTGTATTAGTTCATAAATCAGGCAGGTGGGCGATGCAGTGGCATGTAGTGTGGCACCGTAACCTCACAACAAGAAGGTCCTGGGTCCTTTTTGAGTGGGGTCTGCATATTCTCCCTGTGTCTGTGTGTTTTCTCTAGGTGCTCAGGCAAGTCCAAAGACATGCATTAGGTTAATTGATCATGCTAGATTGGCCTGACCTGAGTGTATTTACTGTATAAGACTGGCTTCGATGTAACCTTGTATGTCTGTCGATAGTGACGTTAAATAAACCCAGATAAACAAGACTCAAGCAGACCTGTTATTAAGCAAAACACTGGTTATTTGTTTTTAACCCAGAAATTAACATACCGTTGTGCCAGGTTTGTTAAACATGTTGTAAAGATCATCAGTTATCACTATTTTTAAAGGTTTGATTTAATTCCCATCATATTTATTTGTTGAACTTAAATTGTTAAACTGGAATTTTTAAGAACGAAATGCTTGCACAAATCGGTTAATTGTCTCAAGGATATAGCTCTTACTGAGATGTTGAAATGGTGTGCAGTTTTCAATGCAGCCCGTATACACGGGTTATTTGGTTGTAAACATGAGTGGGAATTTACGGGGAGGTTCCTAGTAGTAAAAAGCACAAGCAAAAACAAAAAAGTCAAATATATG
This sequence comes from Parotocinclus cesarpintoi, assembly GCA_034780495.1. Lineage (NCBI taxonomy): Eukaryota > Metazoa > Chordata > Actinopteri > Siluriformes > Loricariidae > Parotocinclus > Parotocinclus cesarpintoi. Next base: position 14,147 of record JAUZSV010067168.1, read on the forward strand.
TGGACAGTAATTTAATATATAAACTGCATAAGATGGTTCTCATATGGATCTGTGGTGCCAATGTGCCTTGGTCTATCTATTGTACTAGAGCAGACAATACTTTAACTCCAGTTGGTTTGGGTTTTAAAGCAGCCAGACCTGAAACAGAAATGCTCCTAACATCTTGGACTACAGTGTTGGAATTCTTTTCATGCTTCTTAAAAACTTATTTTTATAACCTTAGACTGCAAGTTACACAGTTCCATAAAACAGCACTATTATTAAAGCCTCAACATAGCTTGTTAGTTTCTGCTTTGGTTAAGCTTTTACTGCATAGGGTTCTGTTTTTTTCTAAACCATTTATTTAGTTGGTGGCATTTAATAAACTTAACTAAACTTGATGATACACAATGAATTCGGATGTACATTTGGACAGTTAGTTCTAGAAGGTGTGTTGGAGCGCTTGAGCTCAAGAATAGCTTTCATATGTTTAGTGTAAGCTGATGTGACTCACAAATTCTCCTAGCAGGTGGGAATGGCAGGAAGTTGATAACAATGCCGTACAAGCGTCTTCATATTTTATGTAGACATCCAGTATGTTTTAGTCATTCCATTGTAAGGGGTCAGCATTACCTGAGGAAATGTATATGAAACAAAGTGCAATGTTCCTGTTATTTTGATCATAGAATATATTTTGAAATTACATATTAAACACTGTTTTGCAAACTTAATTGAATCCTTGAATGTGTATTTAAATGATATTATACTTAAATGCAATGGGCAGTTAAGAAAATTCCGTTTAGGATTTTCTTAAATGAAAGCTGTATTAACACTAAGCATATTGTTTTCTAGACTGTGATGTACTGTTGTCACATTCAGGGTACCTGAATTCTGGGATAGGCTCCAATTCTACTAGTGACCCTGACTAGAATAAGTGATGTAAAAAAAATGTGCTCACAATAGATCAGGTTAACCTTGGTTTGAAAGTTAGTCAGTTTTATCATGATGTCACACAAGAGTGTGCAATATGTATGGTCTATGATGTCGTAATTGTTGTTTTAACAAATGTGCAAGCTGATGTTATTGAATTTGTGACTGACAAAAGTAATCCAAAACAAGCCTTTACACTTAACTGCATCATGTAGCTAGGTAGGATAGACTACTCTACATGCTCATTGAAAACATGCAGCATGCAAATGCTACAAATCAAGCTAACATTCAACCTAAAAACACGACTGAAGTTGAAAATAAGTGAGCAAACTGCATAAGGAGATAAAATACAGTCTACAAAATTAGATTTGACTCATTCTTACTTGCATGGAGATGATTTGGCTTTGAAAAGATGGATGTTGCTGAAAACACAGCAGTCAGCAAAGCATGTTTGAAATCAACAGCTCGATAATTAAAGGTTTCATCATCCAGAACCAACAGAAATACACGTTTAACAAACCTTAGCGGAATATTTAGCCAAAAATGTCCCTTGTGACAAGAAAAGCAACAGATAGCAAGACATAATGAATTCCTTGCCAGATTGAGGCAGTTAAAAGAGTTGAGATCAAACAACATTTAAATACGATGATATCACTGTCGCATAAAGCTGCAGTCACATGCAACACAGTTGCCCAAGTTAACACAAAGTTTGTAGGTCTGAACCCAAAATACGAAAACATTTTTGCAATTTTGGTATGGATTCAGTGTCATTACATGTAACGCTGGTCAAGAATTAATTAATCCAACATTTTCTAAAATTTGGATCAGTTAAAACATTGGCTCCCAACCTTTTTACCTTGGAACTCCCCAACAAGTACCTAAAAAGTGTCTCCAGCTTACATTCACTGACTAAAAGAATGAAGTGAGTTATTGCAGTTTGAGTTTTCTTGGTAGGAATTAACATAAAGCGTTTTTATAGTGGTTTTTCTTTCTTTTGTTGATGTTACTTTGCTCTTTTGAAGACAGATAAACATTTACAACCCCAATTCCAATGAAGTTGGGACGTTGTGTAAAACACAAATTATCAACCTATATTGAATTGAATACACTACAACATATTTAATGTTCAAATTGTTAAACGTTTTTGTTTTTTGCAAATATTAACTAATTTGGAATTTGATCCCTGCAACACATTCCAAATAAGTTGGGCTGGGAGCATGTTTACCACTGTGTTACATCGCCTTTCCTTTGAACAATAATCAGTAAGCATTTGGGAACTTCAATTGTCAAAGCTTTGTAGGTGGCATTCTTTGCTTGATGTTTAACTTCAGTTGCTCAATAGTTCGGGGTCTCCGTTGTTGTGTTTTGCACTTCATAATGCACTACGCATTTTCAATGGGAGACAGGTCTGGACTGCAGGCAGGCCAGTCTAGTACCCATATTTCCAAAAACAATTTGAAGCATGAAGACCACTGACCTCTTTTCCAATTTGCTTCAGCCCATCTCAGATAATCTTGGGCCCTGAGAAGCCGGCAGTGTTTCTATTGTGTCTAGTTGTTGATATATTGCTTTTGCTTTGCATTGTAGAGTTTTAACTTGCACTTGTAGATGTAGTGCTGAACTGTGTTCACTAACAATGGTTTTCTGAAGTGTTCCTGAGTACTGAGTGGTAATATCCTTTACAGAATGATGTCGGTTTTTAATGCAGTGCTGTCTGAGGGTTTTCAGACTTGCCGCTTACTTGCAGAGATTTCTCCAGATTCTCTGAATCTTTTGATGATTTTAAGGCCTATAGGTGATGAAATCCCCTAATACCTTGCAATTGCATGATGAAATGTTCTTAAACTTTTGGACTTTTTGTTTACGCAGTTGTTCACAAAGTGGTGAACTTTGCCGCGACCTTGCTTGTGAATGACTGAGCCTTTCGAGGATGCTCCCTTTATACCCGAACATGACGCTTGCCTTTTTCCAGTTGACCTGTTCAAATGTGGAATGTTCCAACCAAACTTTCCCAGTGTTTTGATACCCCTGTCCCAACTTTTTTGGAACATGTTGCAGGCGTCAAATTCCAAATGAGTGGATATTTAGGTTGAAAATTATTTGCAATTTATCGTATTCAGTTTTTATTTATGTTTGATTCATGTTCCAACTTCCATGAGGGGATATTTCATTATGGGATATTTCATTTTGAATATACCCTATTTATATATAGCCATACCAGAAGTCATCGCTTCACAGCAAAGGCAGGAGTAAAGCACTCATGACAAGGCTTCCATACTCAAACCCGAACCATCCTCGGAACCCAAACAGAACCTGGATGCATCACTATAGACAATTACTTTCCAGTCCATATCAGTCCAGGTTTCTCATTTACAACAACACTGCAAACAAAGCCTACAGTGGCTGTCTGTCAATTGCAGGATACTTAATGATGTAATGACAAAAAAATTCCAAGCACCTGAGAATGATATTAACAGAGACGGGGTGTGTAGTGAAGATTCCACCTGTGTCTAGATGCTGGACAATAAAACTGTGGAAGCTGCTTCTACTTGTCAGTGGATCAAACGTTCTTCTCTACTGGTTGTCTATCTGGGCCATCCTGAGCATGCTCACCTGTAGGCAGACCCTCATGGAACCACTGCCCCAAACACCTCCTAACAGCTAGGTCAGAGCGGCCTAGATGGTGTGCAGTTAGTCAAAACATAAGTCAAATAACCTGTCCGCTCTTGAAATCTATCAACTGGGGAAAATGTCATTTGTGTTGTATAGGCTTGTTTGATCACACCTATAATCATTTACATATCTGCCTGAGACATACTGCAATTGCATGCAGAGTTTTGCAATAATCTGGGTGTATTATTTTTTCGTAAATTAGTATATTACTGTTTTAAATAAAATACTATGCGCAAGGTAAACAAAGTAAAATAAATTAGCCACAACCTGGACACTGATAAACTAATGTCATATTACTGTTATGGACCTCTGCACTTCCAGGGTGATTTTACTCGATTGCACAGTTTTCTCAAGAGCTCATAAACTGTCAGCGCTTAAATTTAATGCCACGAGTAGCACCTAATTGAGGCACAGACAAAAACAGTCTTAAAACACAAACACATCCTTAAAATTCTATTGCATTGACATAGTCCAGAATTACTAAGATGACATTAAGGCCCACTGTAATCATTTAAATATTTTCTTCGAAAAACAGAGGCTACGAGGTTTTTATATTTCTGTCTGGAACTAAGTTTAAGTCACTGTACCTGTATATTAATTAGTGCCACTCTAACTGTTTTAATACCACAGCCAGACATTAATTCAGTCTAAAGAATACATTTTCCAAGTGGCACTGCAATTTACAGATTAAAACTACAGCACAGTTATAAAGCATTGCATCACCAAAACCATTAACATATTTAAGTCCGGATTATATACTATTTGACAAAAAATAAAAATAAACAATAAATAAATGAATAAATAGATTTTAAAAAAACCCAGATTAGACACTGAGTCTTGCCACAAGGGGGCATAAAAGTGCTTCTCCCTTACTTGTTGTCCACCATCCAGACAGAGGTAGCACATTTACTTCACACCCTTGTCACTACCAAGATCTTGTGGTAGGTGCTTCAATCCTGTCTTTACTGTGGAGTGACACACTGCCCCCAACTGCTGGTATGATGATCTTTGGGGCCATCACATACGATGGCAGGTCACCCCTGATAGTGATATAAGGGACACTATCAGAGTAGCGCTGTCTGTGCAGGACATATTGTGGCCATTTGTTGTCGCTCATAGGTAGGGAACTTGCATTTTTCATGAGGATAATGCTCACCCACACACAGCAATGGTTTTCCTGGAATGTCTCAGCAAGGTTGCAACACTTCACCAGATTCATTTCCAACTGAGCATTTCTAGGTCCAGCTAGGATGTCAGCTTCAGCGACCTACTCGTGTGTAGGATCTGCAGGGCCAGCTGCAACATCTTTGGGCAAATGTGCCACACGATACCATATGTAATCTGTACGCCTCCATGCACACCATATCTCATCTTGTATTCAGGCTACACCTAGCTCAAGTACCCTAACAGGGTACTAGAGCCTTCTTTCTATCACAGTTTTCACAGTCAACTTGTCATTTCACTTCAATATTGTAATCACTTACATATAATTATTACATTCACACATCTCAAATTGGATTCATTCGATTCCAACATGTCCTTCTTGGTGAGTTAATTTGTCTAAGTGTATTGTAATGAATTAAAAATGATTTCAGTACAATAATTCAGTAGACCTAGTGGGTAACTCTCAACTAAATTATGTGTTATCATGTACTTGTCCAAAATATTAACATTACATATAACATTTTTTGAGACTGACTCCATTTGGAATGACCAGGAACACAAGTGCTAAGTAATAAAACTAAAATAAAAACATGAAGGAATAATCCACATGAAGGGTGACACATGCTAATTTGAACTCTGATGCCTATTTACTACATCCCTAGTCAGGACATGACACACCAGTTACATAGTGACATAGCTGATGGGTCATGTTAATTAGACTGATTTCATACTTGTTAATGTGACGTGTGACTTAATCTAAAAGGCATTTTGTTCACCATCACAGTTTATGACTGATAAAATTCAAAGATTGATAATTTACTATTCGCTTTACAAATTATTGCAATAGCAATGATATAAATAAGTAAATCTCTGCAGGTAATAAACAGTTTGTATTTTGTATCATTGTGGCATAACACTATTGAAGATAATTAATGCTACACCTGCACCTAACGTCATTAACCTCATTAACTTAAAGCAAATGTTCAGGCTCTTTAATTTAATTTTTAAAATATATGTGCATTTTTGTTATTTTTAACCTTGTGGGGACATTTTGGACATCATAAATAAGCCTAAACACCCAACACCTACATACAAATATGATCAGGATATTTTAGACCTGATAAACCACAAAACACACTCACTCTTTCACATTCATTCACTCACTCACTGAAGCATTTCATGCCCTGGTGAATGAGACCATATAGCAGAGAACCACAGTGATCACAGAAGGTTGGGCTGGAGTAGGTGTGTATCTTAAACTTGTGTTTGCTCTTCAGATCCTGCAGAGTGTCAGACACAGACATGGGGGTGGGAGGGATACAGAGGGAGAGAGATGAGAGAAGTTTAAATTAGGTGCCTGATGAAAATCCCACTGATACTGCCCTTTCTCTAAAAATAGAAGATTTCCGATAAATCCGTCTCACTACACAAACACCGGTAAACACGCGCACACAAACAAACTGTGGTACCAATTCTGTTTAGAAAAAAAAACATATCTAGCTCATATCTTTTATAAAAAAAAATAAATAGATATTGTTAGGCCTGCTTGGTCCTCTTTTCACACACACAGACACAGACACAGACACACACACAGACACACACAGACACACACACACACACACACACACCCAAACACACAGATTGATTACAGCCAACTGAAAGAAATCCTCCGGATCACTTTCAGACTGATCGATATTTAGATACTTTATTAATCCAAGAGGGAAATTCAAGGCATCCAGTAGAAAATCCACATTGCACAAGGCACCGTAAAAATATACATAATAGTATATAGATAAAAAGTTATAAAAAAGATAAAAAGTTGAAGTGAACTATATATAACAATACTGGGAGAGAAATTGGACTGATAACCATAACCAACTTTGTACACAGAAATGTAAAAAGCAGTACAAATATGCAAAAGGTAAAAGTTAGCAAGTTAGTAGTAAGTGTTTTTCTTTTACTTTTTACTGTTGGTTAATGTATTAAAATTTTAAACTATCATCTTTTAAACTATCACTTTTAAACTATGATACAGTGTAGACTATATTAAACTCCATCCATCCAAACATCCATTCATCATATCAATCCATTATTTTTCGTATACTCCACACAGTGTTGCAGGCCAGCTGGTGCCCACCCAGCTGGTGCAAGGACAGGGACAACCCTACTAGACTAGCGCCAATCCATCGTAGGACACACAGACAGTCACACACTAAGAGCCACTTTAGAGACACAAATTAACACGCATGTCTTTGGACTATGGGAGGAAACCGGAGTACCTAGAGTAAACCCACTCAGACATAGGGAGGACATGCCATCCAGGGATTAAACCCAGGACCTTCTTTCTGTGGGGCAGTGGTTATACATTTGCATAATTGATTTAACTTATCATGAATTTCCAAGAATTTATCCCAACTGTAATGCAGGTAGCACCAGTACAACACAACTCCATTAATGCATAAAATGTCTTGTACAGTTTTTTTTCCCTGGGGGTTTGAAATGTAATCAAATTTACATTAACAATGAGTTTACAAATTAACAATGAGAACTGAGGTACCAATGTGAATCTCTATGAGGTTCATCTCTTATGTTTTACATATGGTGTTTTTGTTTTACCTTTAATGATAATTAGGAGGCGGGGTTGACCTGCTTGCTAAGGATCATGCATTTTTTTGAAGATTGTAATTGATTGTCACCCTCTCACACACTCTGTGTCTCTCTCATACACAAACACACAAATACACTCTTAAAAATGGAAAATGTGTAGCCTATTATAAGCCTTTAAAATAACTTTTATTTCTGTTTTATAGTAATAACACATTTTTTTTTTACCATACTGCTAATTTTTGTAACCTCCAAAATATATTGGCTAGCCTATGAACTACAGGAAATGTGGCTCTGCTCTTTTCAGGTATCTGTTGCTGCCATGTCTAATCTGTTTAATTTATGGTGTTGGCTTATATGTGAGCTATTGCTCATAGAACATTTCTCCTGCCTCATCTTCTCTGTCTCCTAACAGGGAGTCATACTCCTAACAGTTTATTTTTACTGTGGGAGCTCTTTTAGGAGTTAAAACCTTTTATGAAGATGATGAGTACATGTTTAAATGATTACAGATTACAGATTTACAGATTAACATGTTTAAAACCCTTATACATTAAGTACAGATGGTCAAAATAATTACCATAATGATTATTTCATGATAAAATATGGTTTTTTTTTGTTTAAAACACTAACAAGAAAATGTGCATGGTTTGCATTGTTTATACTTAAGAAATGAAAAAAAAAATGCCTTTTCAAATTGTGAACTCGGTATCGTGTAAGTGCCTTTGTTTATTCTTATTCCTATTGTTGGATTAAGGGAGGTTGTGAAGAATAAATTATCACATAGAAGTGTGAATTAAATGAACCTAACGTGTAAAGACTGTGAGAGCTGGGGAAGGGGATTTCTGCTGTCAGCCAATTAGCTTAGGCTATTTTTAGGCAGCTGAATGGTGGATAAATAAATCCCCCCTCCCCATCTATGTGTCTATCTCACTAGTCTCACTCATTCTCTTCGCTCATCTTACCCCAA